>LOJH01031612.1:0-13011 GCA_001685095.1 Ellobius talpinus
TTAACCAATGAAAGTAACACATAGACAGATGACCCTCCTCCATCAAGGAGTCCTCAGGATATTGGGCATACAAGAAATTTGGGTCCTTTGTTAAGAAAAGCTGCAGATGCTGAGTACAGCCAAAGTAAGAGAGAGCAGAGTCCATATGTCTTACAGGTAGAAGTGGGGCTGACTAAGCCCATTTTAGTTCACATCATAGCACTATATGCTCCAGATCCTACACATGAAGATGCAGGACTGATGGAATGTATTGTAAGAGATTTTTTTAAAAAATGTGGTGTATTGGGCTTGATTCCTGCTTTCTCTTGCTGTCCTTCTATTTGTCCCTTTGAAAAGGGGAGATTAGGCATGTACCATTGTGCACTAGAAGTGTGTACCCGTGAATAGAATACAAGAGTTCATAGCCAAAAGTTTCCCTTCAGTCTCAGAAAAGACATTGAGAATTTGGGGCATTATTTAATACTTTAGGGACAAAAGACATTCGCATCCTGAGATGGCCAGGATCCTAAGGGGACTACAAGTAGAAGTTTAAATCTAAAGTTTCCCTCACAGGTTCTTGTTTGAGTGACTGGCTTCCTGGCTTTTTCTGTCTGATTTTGGATCTGTGGGTGGTGGGGAGTCTACCAAGCCTTTGGAAGGTGGGACTTGCTAGCAGCAAATGGTAAGTAGGGGTGGGTTTGAATGTAAGAGCCTGAGTCCTACTTAGTTGTGTCCATTTTCTGATATCTAGGACTGCTGAGTGCATCATGACTGCGACAGGTCCCAACCACCATGAGCCTAGCAACTCCATTATGACAGATCTGTAGTGACAGGCTGAAATTTCTGAAACTGGGGGCTAAAATAAATCTTGTTTCTATTAATTAGCTTCGGTCAAGTATTTTGTCACTGCAGCACAATAGTGAGTGCTTCGTACATGCCAGTACTTAAATGACAGAATAAGAAAACAGGCATGTAATTCAGGTGGAAATGAAACGTGTAAATTAAAGTTGGAAGAAGGAATAAATAAGATTTCTTTTGTATCTTTGAGGGAAAGAGTTTATATGTTTTCAACTAATTTTATCATGTTCTATGTAAGCCTGATTTTGCTATTATAGTTAGATATTAAATATATTAAAAAGCCAGAATATCAGGAAGTCAGCTGTTAAGCAATGTTTTATAGAAATAGTTGTATACACAAGACCTGAACAATTGTAATTTTAATAGATAGAAGGGGGACAATCTCATGGGGTCACAACCCCGGACCAGGAGCTACAGGAAAATGATGATTGTTAAGAAAGAAGACTTAGCCTAGCCCCAGGATAAGACTCCCGATTGGTTGTCCAATACAAAGTGATCAGCCTGGAAAACCATACACACACACACACACACACACACACACACACACACACACACATATTGGGCTCAACAGTTTGTATTTGTGTGTGTGTGTAAAACAATAATTATTGGAAAAAAGAGGCTATCAGTTTGAGAGTGAAGAGGACATGGAAGAAATTGGAAGAGGGGATTTGGGATGAGCTGAAGGGAGAAAAGGAAAGGGGAAAATGATATAATTATATTTTAAGAAAGTACATAAATTAAAACATAAGTAAAATGCAAGAAAACAACTATATAAAGCAACAATGACAGCAAGATGTTAAAGAAAAGCCTAGCGATCGAGGGTGAGTTGACCTTGAATGACTGTGGTGATCATACTTGGTTGTCAACATGGCAGGGTCTGGAATCATCATCTAAGCAATAAACAGAGGGAGACACAAGGTGTAAGACCTCCCCTCAGAGTCGACATCACTTTCCGAAAGGATGCTCAGATATCAAGAGGTGCTGGGACACAGCAGTACTGCTTGCCCTCCTTGGTGTCTTGCTGAGCCAGTGTGCTTGTTGCTGCTGCCAGGATCCTGACAAACAGCAGACAGAATACCACCTTCTCTTGGAATGACCCAGGCCTTCATTACCAGATAAGGACTGCAGAGGCATTCAGTTCTGTGATCTGAGCAGCTGCAAGTTCTATGTCTATCCAGCATGCAGACAGTTGGACTATTCAGGCCTTACACTGTAAATCAATCTAATAAATCCTCTTTTATGAGATATATTTATACATTATATCAGTTCTGTTCCTCTAGAGATTCCTACATAACACAATGACTTAAGCTGTATGATTTTGCATTGCTCTGGCTACTTTAAGCAACACATGGCCCAGAATTCTTTTCTCTGTGCGTTTTCAGGTTACAACTGAAAACATAAGAAACTTGCATGAGATCTGGAAGCTATAAAGGAAGCAGTGACCTTGGTCTCCTAGTGAGATAACAGAGGAGCCCAGCAAGTTCTAGCTTTTTCCCACCTACCCTTACTTCTAGCTCTCCTTCCTCTGTGGATCCTCAGAGGTGGTGGCTACAGAGGCAGCAAACACCTTTCCACAGACATCCTTCCTGCATATCTGTTAGTCCTTTTCAGTGTTGTAGGCTGATTATGACTCATTTCCAGCGTCTTTCCCAGATTGTTATATCTGCTGCGACTTGGAGTCTAATTCCTTAATCAAATCCCTTAGAGTTCACAGTGACTCTCCCTGGCTGCTACACTCATCGACTCCCTGAAATTACCCATGAAAATATCCCTAATTTTTTATTAACTTCTATACCCAAGTGGCCCTAAATTCCCCTTTGTTTTCATGGCACTCCTATTCATTATCATATGAAACATATACAAACATCGTTTGCTTTCATTCTTGAGGCTGGCAATGAAGAGAAGGGCAGCTATCAAATATTTCCTCAGCTAAACTGTGAGGTGTTACTGTTTGAAACAAATGGGCTTCACGCTGGTGATCATCGTGCCTCAGCCTCTCAAACGCTGAAACTAGATGTGTGCCAGTATGCACACACATTTTGGGTTCTTTTGTGTTGAGTTGCTAGGCACCAGAAAGACAAACAAAATATCTACTGTTTTATTGGATGCCAGAGTGAGAAGTACCAAAAGCCTCCATCAATACATCTAATGTGGTTATTTTAAAGAGGGGAAGATAAAAAAGACATCCTTGCTGGTGACGCTAACTATACTTGATGCATTGTACATTATGCTGATGAATTATTGCTTGTTCTTCAACTGCAAATACCATTCCTGGTTATTTGGCATCTCCTCTATCTCATCTTCTGCCTGGGTGGAGGGTCAATCTGTGTATCAAGATCCAATTATCCATCTCCTGAGTTAGAACTCCAAAGCAGAGCAAATAATGAAGGACGATTTTTTTTAAAAAAAAATCTCCGAAAGGCAATCCAAGAACTCTTAAATGAAAGAGAAATAAATTACCAAATAGCCAAGAATTTATATTTTGAGTTTGAATTATGTATCTATGGGATTACATGGCATATGGTTTGCTAGAATATACATGAACTACACTGCTGAGGTTCCCCAAAGAAGTCACATGGTACACAAAATGTCACATGATACACAATAATGAAAGGTTGGCTAAGGAATGTGTTCACAGATTCCCAGCCAGAGCTAAGTGAAAAGAGTGACCCTTGCTAAGGAGGCATCCTGGGCTAGGAAGACAGGAGAACATAGATCAGCCCAGGAGCAAAGAGCATGAAGAGTGAAGGAGGCTAGAACAGAATTTTGAGGTGGGCCACTGTCCACATATAACCCCAGAGATTTGACCCCTAGAAACTTTGGCTCTGACAACCATGCCTTTTCTCTCTTTCTCCCATGCCCAGTCATTGGCCAAAGGGTATGGGACTGGGGTTGGTGCAGCCAACACACCTGGGACTTAGAGCAAAAAGAGGAAAATTAGAGAGTAGATAGGAGCCAACAGAAAATGTCTGCTCTAGACATTGGATCTAGGTATAGATAGAAGATAGAACAACCATTGCTAGTGAAATCTTTCTTGCTGTGAATGTGCTAGTAATATCGTTCCTGCTCTAAATGGGCCGGAAGTGGAACATTTCACTCTATAGGGCACAATCATCAGGCTCTATGTAAGTTCTGTATCAAGGTTAGCAAGGCAGTAAGTGCCTAATCAAAGGAAAAATCACTTGGTTTGAATGTTTCAATGTATATTTTGTATTTTTATATATTTAAGAATATAATGACACAGGTTTTTAATGTAGCCACAATATTTTATGAATCAAAACTCACTGCTCTCATCAGGAGTCATTCAGTTTTTTTTTAAAAAAAACTAAATAAATAATACAGCCATTGTCATTAGGAAAATTAATTGAAGAGCACATAAAATTTGATGATGCCTACAGTGACTCCTAGTCTTCTTAAATAAATTAAATTGGATATTGCCTTTTCCTCATTCAACTTTAGCGTTTTCATTGAATGTCACAGCATTCTAAATACCAAATGATTCTAATGAGAAAAACAATTCAAGCCATTTTAATCAGAGAAATGGCATTCAATAATGCAGAAAGTCTACATGGAATGATTTGTGCTGGGAATTAACAAGATTTCCCTCTGGTGTAGGGTAGGCAGAAGCTCGGCTTCATCTCCTTGCCCATCTGTTGGCAATGGCAGGCTGGAATTTCCCATGGCTATGAACTGGATCCCTGGATTCTGCCTGTCACGGCAAATGGTAGGTCACTGTTCTGTCATAACACCTCTGGGGTAATTTGTCCTTGATCAAACCACTCGGTTACTATCTGTTAATGTGTGCTTTAGCATCTTGTCCCTCTTTGTTTTTTTTTCTACTCTGTGCTACTGAATAAGATTCTTGCATAAATGCTCATAACCATCTTCTTGCCCCTTCAGAAGGAAGAGGATCCTGGTTAAAAAAATCAAACAGTTTTGGGCTGGAAAGATGGCTCAGCAGTTAACAGTACACACTATTCTTGTGGCAAACCAGGATTTAGCTTCTAATACCCACATGATGGCTCACGCTACCTGTAGCTCCAGTTCCAAGGGACCCAAAGTACCCTCAGTCTTCAGGATCTCCCCCATGTATATAGCATGCAAGTTCTTTTACAGAGTCTCACACAAAAATAAAAAAATCAGTAACTACTCAGAAGTTTATTTCTCAAAGTTTCTACCTTAATTTCTTCCTGTGTAGGAAAGTAAGGTGTGCTTCTGGGACTTGGGGGAAGTATTGGAGTCAGGAGAAGACATACCCATTCCTTTGAGAGCAAGATATTCCTTTGTAGTCTCATGTTTCACTGATAGAGTTTGAATAGATTTTTGTATTGTGTGCCATAATATAATGAAATGTAAAAGTAACTACATTTTAAACATTTGAAAGAATGCAGCTCCATGAAAACATGTTATATCTTTATGTGTCCTTGAAAAATCACTATGAAATGTTATCTGAGAAACTTATCTATCAAATTATATATGTATATAGCATATATTTATAAATAATAAGCATATATGTATTTGTGTATATCTTTGTACACACTCACATGGACTCATGAATGCACACCTAATAAGATTATGAGGGTATAAATCCTGAGAAATAAACTTTCTAGAATAAATTTTATCAAGACTAGTCAAACTTTCATGTGCCCTGACTCTGGAACTCAGCATTAGGAAATTATCTTAGCAACAAGTTCATGGGTGTACATAAACACAGAGCTACAAAAATGTTTGTTGCAAGATTACCTGACAGACTTAAAAGTCAGGATAAACCTAAATATTTTTCAGCTGTGAAATTGTTGAGAAAACTTTTAGCACTGCCAAACCTAAGACACTGCCTCAAATATCTGTTGGCTGACTACCTAGCCACGATTTTCCACTTTTATCTTCTAAAAAGATCTACATTTTGCTAGGATATTCTTTCAGACACTCTTAATTCACTTATTGCTGGCACTCAAAATTAGTGGCAAAGTTTTAATGAACTGTTAATAAAAATATGTATTTAGTAAATGTTTGTTGTTGAATGAATAAATGAATAAGGACATCACATAAAAATTATATATTTGTAAAGAAATAGGTTTGTTCAGACCATGGACAGACTTGTCTTCTTGCTGTTAGTCCCTAAATCAAACCATGCAACTATCCGCATAGCATTTTTGCCGTATTTTGTATTATAAGTAATCTAGGGATGCTTTGAAGTATGTAGAATGATATTCATTGAATACTTGCATATTTTATATTGGATTCTTGTAGATATTGGCATCTGAAGGGTTCCTAACCCCCTGTGGTCAGCTAGGGAAGCCTGAGCATCATCTTCTTCTCTAGGACCAACTGCTGATTTGTTTAAGCCAATCTGGTACACATGTCTTTTACTTTTGCTGTACAGTTATTCAGTCAGGTGCCCAGGCTTAGGCCAATCGGCGCAAGCTATTTGCCCACAATGCTTCTTTTTAGGATTGATTTTCTCAAACTTTGAATTTCCCTGAAGTTCAGGTTTCTCTCATTAAGATCTCCCAGCGGAATACAATGGTGTGGAACTCGGAAGATGGCAGGAAGAAAGCCCACTTCTCAACAATGCTGTCAACACACGTGTGCCTGGCAGCTGCCCCCATCTCTGAACCCATGGGCTTCTTTGTAAGACAGTGGAGGCTCTAGGCACTTTGCCTGGGAGCATCATAGATGCCCTTCTGCCCTCTTTCTCCACATTTCTTGTCTGTGACAGCAGTGTCACTCATACGAGAGGCTTGAGCATTCTTAGACACAGATGATTATTTTTGTCATGACTTCTGCCCAGAATCAAGCGTCTAGCTAAAGATTCTAGCAAAGTGCATCTCAGCATTCAATTTAGATCCCACCTGCTCGCACCCCAGGTCTTTGACACCATGCCTGTGGCTTCTGTAGGAACAAAGTCTGACAAGATTCCAGACAATAGAGATTCGATTTTCACACAAGAGGAACTGAATAGGAGCTGAGGGAACTGGAGAGCTATTTTTGACTCTGATACTTTCGAAATGTGACCATGGGTAAATAAATTCACTCCTCAGGACCTCATAAGGAGGGTCTGAAATGGGTGTTCTCAGAAGACACATCCAATTTTAGTAGCACTATGTATGAGACAAAATCATTGGGAATTTTTTGCAAACTCGATCTTTATGCAACCCAAGGTCAACCCTGAAATGTCTTTATTCACATACATCTTTTAAAACATGCCCTTTAATAATTTCATACTGAGCATAAAGTATGAAAAAAATAACAAGATGTAGTTCTTGGAATAGCAAAATCCAGGGTGTATTATAAACTGACCTCTATGAAAAGTGTTGCTATTACATCTTATTTGACCCACAAATGTGCAATTTCATGTAGCTGAACCTAATAAAACATTAAAATGAAAGAAAAAATTAAATTACTGTATCCATCCTGAAACACCAGTCAATTAGGAATAAACTAATACAGTAATTCATGTTTTTCTCTGACTTTATGTGTTGATGCTAAAATCATTTGAGATTTATTGCTTTTGGTGGATATATTACTACTATATTTCAATTTCTATATAAGACAAAAAGGGTTTTGGAAACAACGTCTCAGCCTATAACCAGAAAGTCATCCTAGGTCGTCTTCCCTGGCACAGCAGGGATTAAAATGTGCCCAGCCCAAGCTCTATGAAATTCTGTCCTGCCCAAGTTTGATAGGCCTCTTCATGGTAACAGCCACTGAGATCTCCCATGCACTCTGTGAAATTTGTTCTAGTCTGATACTTTGGCAGAATAAACATAGAACCCATGTTTATGGCAATAAGCTGATCACCCACAGTAGCCAAAGCTGTGCCATACTCATTCTGTGCCAGGTACCAGGTAAAGTGCTTTGTATATATTGAGTTGTTTAATCTTTACTTTGCTTTAAAATATGAACTATAGTGGCCTACTTTACATATAAAGACTGAGGCACAAAAGACTTTCTTGCCTGAGATCACACGGCTAGAATGTGACCCAGAGAGGACTTGCCTCTGCTATAACCATCCGCAATAATAGACACATCAAAGATGAGTAACATCTTATTTCTCTCAGTACACTTGCTTTAACATCTAGAGGCAGGCCAGAGTTTCTAGTTTGAGGGGTGGTAAGATGGCTCAGGTGTTAAGAGAAATTGCCATACAAGCATAAGGACCTGCATTCTCATTCCTAGAACCCACGTAAGAAATCAGGGATGGCGGAGGGCTCATGTAACCTCAGTTCTGGAGTTTAGGGAGTCTGAAGAATGGAGGATCAGTGGAGCTTGCTGGTCAGTTAGCCTAAATGAGATGAGAGACAGTGAAGTCCGGGTTCAATGAGAGACACTGTCTCAAAGGGAATAAGATGTAGAGTGATGGAGCAGGATACCTGACATCCTTCTCTGGCCTTCATATATGTATGTACACACACACACACACATACACACACACACCCAATGTAAAACAGGCATATATCACAGACACACACGCCCCATGCACAAACAAGCACACATCACACACATACACACAAATACACACACATACACAAACACACACATGCCCCCATGCACAAACAAGCATACATCTCACATACACACACCAAAATTAATTAACTTGTTAACATAAAATCATTTCCAGGTTTGTTAGAAGCCAGCATGAATTTTATAAATAACTGCACTCTCTAAGATCTTAATGCATTCCTAAGCTATTCCTATTTGAATATCTGTCCTAGGTACTAGGGATAGAATCTATTTGACCTAATTCTGTTGTTTTTCAAGGCTTAGATAGACAAGGGAATACCTTACTAGTTAGTAAGTTTATCAACAAATGACTTCTTCTATTCTTACATTTCTAGCATTATCTACCTATTCTAGATGAATAAAAAGCTTCTGAAGGTGAGCCTAATATTGATTATACCTTTCTAGTGTGTGTATTGTCTCCAAGGTGTCCCTTTAAGGAAGTTTCTTCTGATATCATTGGTGTTAGTGATAAAGAACTTGAAAATCTTGTCAGTGGTTAGTCCTCTGAGCTGGTTTAGGACAGAAGGAAAAAAACAGCTAGCAATGTGTTGATCACACTTGTGTTGAGCACAAGGGAAACCTATGGTTCTATTCAAGTATGAACACAGCAAATGAGTCAAGGTCCATGATGCCATGAGCGCTCACTCAGAGCCGTGGCTCTTTGGGCACATGTAGGAGGGAGTGAATGCTCCAAAATTGAGGCACTGCATTTTTTTAATCGACCCAAGGTTTCTCATAAAGCCTTGGAGGTGGGTGATGGACTGTCTGTGGAGGTTGGCTGTTTTCCTCAGAGGCACTTCTGAGTCTGAGAAATTTGCGTATCTTTTTCCTTAGCAAGCAAGTTGTTTTAGGGGAAGAAATGTTTCCCTCATTTAGCATTGTAGACTCAAGATAAAGCTTTTGTCCTTTTTCAGGATGGGATTTTGTAATTTTACTTTTGAACTTTTACACTTTTTAAACTTTACTTGTAAGGTGACATCTACCCTTAATTTACCCACAGAATTTGTTTTAGGGACTTGATGGGTTTAGGTGTCCTATCCTTAGGTCAACATTTATTTCACTACCTTGAGAAGATTTGAAAGGACATTATCTGACGATGTCCTTGGTGGCCCAGGCACAATGATTTGAACGCATGCCCACAGTTATCCCTTTGCCTTTTTCATCCAGACTGGAGTCCTTTCACAGACCCGTCTGGAGGTCTTGGCTCAGTACTATAGAGGGACAGATCCTTGGTAGATGGTTTATCAGAGGACATGCTCTGTCCAAGAAGACCTTGTCTAATACTTATGAGTTTGGGAAGCTTTAGTGGGAAGAAGTAGTTCCAAGCCTTCTGCACAACCAGGAGTGTTTTGCTTATTAGAGTTTTGTAAAACATGGTCAGAGTAAATATCTAGACAGCAGCAGTTCTAAAGACTCCACAGATTCCACTAAAATATCCTCAAATGGCATCTATGAGATTTGGGATCAAGCCAAAACCCATGTCTGAAAGGAATAAAGCTAATTTTAAAGTGTACCAGCCATTTTGACAACTGATATCTTAATTTAAAAATACAACTCTGATCAACACGAGATGGCTTGACTGTTAGCATACTGCCTGAATTCATATGCTCTAGCCTACTCCTGCATAGTTTTCTTTACCTCGGTTAATGCAATTCTTCCTATCCTTTGGCTCAATACCAAATCTTTAGAATTATGACTGAGTCTTCTAAAGAAAGATTGCAACATGCCATCTATCCTAAGAACCTGTCATCCCTCCCTTCAAAGTCTGCTGCTCATTCAGCCTCTCTGCCACCGCCCTCCTTGGAGCTAATTTACGTGTCATCTGGATGATTCCAGAGGTCTACATTCTGGTTAATCGGCTCTTACATTTTCTTCTGTTTAGTCTAACCACAGCAAAGTTGTAATCTAAATAAGACTGCTGAAGCTCAGGCCGCTGTGCTGAAACCCTCCAGTAGCTTCCTTTGCCGTCATGAGTAAGCTCCACTGATCAACCAGGCCCATCGTTCATGTATCTTCTCTGTGCACTGAATCTCTCACCGGCTTGGCCTCAGGCCACACAGGCCTCTTGTGAGTCATCAACTCTAAGGCGTCAGGGCGGATGTCTAGCTAGAACCTTTAAAGATATCCACTTCCGATTAGGTTTTTGTTTTTTATCCTAATCTCTCTTCTCACCTAGATATATCTTTCCTGGGAATTCCTTTAAATTCCATTCTCCTCCTATCACATGGCTTTATGTTCCTACCACTCATTATCTACAGCATTTAGGGCCACCGACTATACGAAATATGACAAGCTAAATCATGTCAGACATAGTGCATTCATTACATATTTTCACTTTTTAACTTTTTTCTGTTTCTCTCTGTGGGAACTTAGTCTCCTTAATGAGGAGTCTTGTCCCTTTTGTAAAAAAATGAGTTGCTATTTTGTATGATCAGTTCCAAGAATAGAATCTGAAAATAAACATTCAAAAGTATCTTTTTCCATCAGTGAATTGTGTAGCTCCCAAACATGTGGCGCATATGCTACTCAGCAGGCGTGTACAGGAGGAGGTCAAGATGGATGCAAGGAGGTGCAGTAAGAAGCATTTGCCATAGTGCAGGAGAGCAATGAGTGTCATAGAATGGGATAGTCTATATTAGAGAGTGCGTTCAGGCCCTGCTTAGAGCAAAGGAATGAGAAGAGTCAAAAATGGTCCCCAACCTTCTCCCTAGGTCAGGAGGGATGCATGAACGAAATCTGCAATGCCAAATTATTAAGAACAAAGGCAGAAAGAGGTGACAGATCAAGGGTGGCATATGTGCACATCCAGATCCCTTTGGTGACATCCCTAAGTCAGAGCACATCTGAGCAGACGCTATAGACCAAAATCATTAGTTCACACAAAACCTTGAGGTAGATGGGGTCACAGGCAAAGAACCGAGGTAATAAGCGACATCTGGGGCAGAACAGTGTCTCTCCAGCATTGCCAAGTTTAGTTGAATCAGTAATGAAAGCCTTTTGAGGAGATAGGTAATGAACAATATGTCAAGGCAAGAGAAAGGATTCTACATAGAAGGGTGCAGTCAATTGCTCTAATTATTAGTGAAAGACTGAGCAAGGTAGAGACTAAAAGCAAAAATGGAAATCAGCAATCTGGAGGCTGATGGTGAACAGAGTTTCATGGGCGTGGAGGGAGAACAGGACAGTCGGAACAATTACTAGAAGAGAAGGGAACATGAAGAAATGGAAGCAGAAGCAGGGGCTCTTTGTGGAAATTAGCTATGAAGTCAGAGATGCCACGGCCAGAGAGTGCAGAGGTAGAGAGATGACTACATTGTTTCTAAGGAAAGTGAGATTTAAGTGGGTTTAAGTGTCTTCAAAGAAAGCAGTGGTCGGGGAGTGGTAGCAAACAGATTATCAGCATCATAAAGGCCAGAGAGAAAGAACTCACCAAAAAAGAATGGCCAGGGTTTAAGGCGGGATTGGATTTGGCACAGCTGAGAGCCAGAACAATAAGTGGATTTGAAGCCTAGTGACAAAGCAGTGGCAATGACCTTGATTACATAGGCTGCTCCCAGAGTGTCTTCACAGCTAGAGCATGACACCTGTCTTTCTATTAACCAGAACACTAAGCCCTGGGATGATTTCCGCCAGAGAGGTATAATCACATGTCACATAAATAATTGTGTTACACAGCTTAGATGAGGGATGACTTTCTTCTCTGTTGACCTCAGAGCAAGGGTCATCCACCCTTTTAGAGGGTCCCTCAACCTTCTCCCCTAACTCTATCTCTGCAGCACCCCTTTCAGAAAGGACGCGAGGCCAGAACTAAAGCACGACACTCAGAGAGGGAAGTGTGGGTTCTGCATGTCACTGGCACAACACTGTCCTGGATTCTAGAATACACAATCACTGAAGTGAACCCCCTTGACAGTCAATGCGGATCCTCTCAGTCACACAACGTGTCTGCTCCACTGACATTGAATCAAGGTCCTTCTTACAGGAGATTCGCAGGGTCTATGGTTGCTCCCTGTTTAACTCAGGCTTCCCTCTGCCTCCAGGACAGGAGAGTTCCTGGTACCAAAGTGGAACCTGCGTCTTCCTCTCCTTTGAATGAGCTCTTTTCCTAGGGAATCTCCTTAGTCTTCCTCCTCACTGTGTGCAGCCCTTCGCTGAAACACCACCTGTTCAGTGAAGAAAGCTCCCTTTAGCCTTCCTACCCTTTCAGTTCTTTGGGCATGCCGCAGCAGTCAACTGTTACATGGTGTGATGTCCGTTTTCCTTGGTCTTGCCCATTGCCATCCCTTCCTCTGAACTTGCAGCTCCACGTGGGCAGATGGTTTTTGTCTTGTTTCTGTGCAGATAAGTCCCTAGCCCTTCAAACAGGTAAGTGAGGGTTAATTGTGCTTGACCACTTTAAGCAGACAGCGATGAGCAGCTGATTTGTAACTCTGGCACATAAACATTCTGTAATTAACTGCTGAGTGGAGGAGCATGTAGCCATTGGTCTTGGGTAGGAAAAAAAGAGCATCTCTTCCATTTGTGCAGGATGCGAACAGGGAGTCTGAGCTTGCAGATTTGAGATAATGATTTTAAGCTATTCCACCTGGGTGGCCTCTGCTTTCTTTGCAAGGTGGCCAGTGAATATGGACGTGTCGGTAGAGCTGAGGAGTTAACAGGAGAACGGATGGA
>LOJH01031613.1:4084-14793 GCA_001685095.1 Ellobius talpinus
GCTGCTTCCTTGGCGCAGCCCTCCCGAACCCCGGCCTGTGCTGATGCCACAAGTGTCAGGAAATCCACTGCAACCCTGGTTTATGTTGTTCCCAGTGGCCATGTCTCTGTGGAAGCCTAGCAGAATCAATTCTGAGAGCCCCTAGCTGACCCTGGCTAAATACAGGGAACATAACTGGAGTGGCCAAAACTATCAGGTGGATGTAAGATGCTTAGAGAGCTTGGATGAATCGGGTGTGGGTGGCCGGTGGTGGCATCCTTCAACTAGGATCATCTTGGTGACCTTTTATATCTTCCTAT
This sequence comes from Ellobius talpinus, assembly GCA_001685095.1. Taxonomy (NCBI): domain Eukaryota; kingdom Metazoa; phylum Chordata; class Mammalia; order Rodentia; family Cricetidae; genus Ellobius; species Ellobius talpinus. Next base: position 4,384 of record LOJH01031613.1, read on the forward strand.
ATCTGACCAGAGGCTTCGTGGGTAACCAAAAACACTAGTTAGGAATCAGTAATGGTCAGTGATTTCTATTGCTGGTTCCATCTTTCAGTTTCTAAGTTAGGCATGGAAGGTAGATTAGGAGTGGTCCACTCTCACCTCACCTGACCCCCTTTAGTTCTAGAACTTCTGAAGGATCACTAGCACCAAGCTGCCTGGTGACCTTCTAGATCCTGTAAAGTGCACATTCTTCCTCCCAAATGTCACTAGGCGTGACTTCATTTAAAACTGCCTTGGCAGCGTGCCAAAGGAGAAGGAGCCTCGTGCTTCGCAGACACCCTATAAATTTAAACTCTTCAGGCCAGGCACGGGAGGCCAGGCCAGGCATGGGAGGACAGGGACACTCCAGAAACCACAGATGGGGACTGTGCCTAGGTGAGTGCTGTCCTTTAAGATACCTGTCCCTGGCTGAGATCTGGGGTTCCGCAGTGAACACAGTCAAAAGTGTGTCTTCAAGGAAGTTAAAGTCTGGTAAGCACCCGGCTTCCAAAGAAGCTGCTGAGGTGTGATCCGGTAAGTGCCATGTGAAGGGCATGGCTGGGGTCCAGAAGCTCCCCAGAGGGATGTGGCTGCATCTCCGCACACATGCCTGAAATGACCAGACTACAAAGAGCAAAGATTTCCTCTGGCTCACAGTCTTCAATGTGTTGTTTCCTGATCTCTTGACCCCATGGTTTTCAAACCTGTGGCTTTGTGGGTTGGGTACTAAGTGACTTAAAGGCCTCACAATAGCCCTACCTTTTAAAGTTGTCACCACCCCCACTAATACCAACCTGGGGCCAAACATTTAACACACAGGCCTTTGGGGAGGGAGGACATTCAGCATCTACACTGTAGCATGAACTAAAAGATCTTTTGTATAGAGCACATTTTTATATTCATTGATATTGGAACTCATTATAGACCCCAGATAGAGACCTTTTGCTTATCTGCTCCTTCTGTGCAACAACCAGTTTACTCCAGTCAGGGGCCTGACCTCTGCTACTATAGCTACAGACTTGAAGGCAGAGGGCTGGGGTCTACATTCACAGTGCCCTGTTTTGTCTCTAGATGGTTGGTAGATAGTCAGGAAGCATCCCTGGGCCGGCTTATCTCATTTGAAGTCTGACTTCTGGTCCTGTCCTTCTCACCCCTACATGACTCCTGCTTCTCCCCAGGAGTTCAGTTTACTTCTCTAGGAAGTATAATCCCTCAAAGGCCTCATTCCTATGGGGTCTTCTTGTCATTTTCAGACAGGGCTTACTATGTAGCCTAGGCTAGCCTCAAATTCAAGGCAGTCTTGCTTCTGAGTGGTGGGATTACAAGCATACCACCATGCTTGGCCTGACATAGTCTTTTTGTCTCTTCTTTACTTACTGAGTTGGGTCAGTACTGGCTCTCAGGATCTGTTTCCAGCACCCTGGTGCCTCTGTCAGCCCCACAGCTTCCTCCTAACTGTGACAGGGCAGTTTTGGTTCCCACACTCAAGGATAAACTGAAACTTGCCTCTGTGGTGAAGCTGAAACAAAGGACCTTGGTGACACTGGAGAGTAGCATCTGGGAACCTGTGGGCTTGGGGAGGGGTGGGGCATGTCTTTGGCTGGTCTGTGTTGTTGCTTTCTCTGCACAGAGGTCATGAATGACCCTGAGACCCTGTTAGAGGTGTGGGTGCAGAGGCTTCAGCTTCTGACTGCCCAACACATGCCTCCAAAGTAGAGCCTAGACTTATGAGTGAGGAATGGGCACAACCAGCCTTTAAGACAGATCCTGGTCACTAGGAGGCCTTGGGGTAAGATGAACATCATCCAGAAAACAAGACATACAAATAATTCATACCTATCCTTGGGGCAGTTTTTGTCATTTCTTGCCGCAGTCTATGTCTTATAAAGGCTTAAGACATAAAGGCCATAGTATACCTATTGGAGGTTTCCTCTTCTCCCTGGCCCTTCAGGAGAATTTACCCTGAAGCCCAATGTTCATGAGCTATGGCTGGTGTTTCTGTGTTGTGGAGAGGCTTGTATTTCAGGTCTAGAAGACAATGCTAATCTTATCTGTTTACTTATAAGGAAGATGAGATTTGAGGCTTAGTGGCTGGCCCAGGATCCCACAGTTGATCAGCAGCCAGGGGATTCAAACTCAAGTGGCCACAGAGTCCCAATGGTTTTAGACAGTGGTAGGCAAGAGATGGGAATGTGGGCCCTGTAATACTCCAGCAAAGTCCTCAGCCATGGGCAGGTGGGGAGCTGGTCCCTGCAGAGAGGCCACGGCAGACTCTAGAGCTGTGTCCTGTCCTGCCATAGACCTGCTGAACAACCACATCCTGAAGTCAGCCTTGTGTGCCGAAGCCATTGTTGCCGGAGTGTCCCTGGAGACCCTGGAGGGCACCACACTGGAGGTAGGCTGCAGTGGAGACATGCTCACAATCAACGGGAAGGCTGTCATCTCCAACAAAGACATTCTGGCCACCAACGGTGTCATCCATTTCATTGATGAGCTGCTCATCCCAGATTCGGGTAGGTGAGCCTCAAGGACCTCTGTCCTGCCCAGCTTCCTCCCTCTTCTGACAGCCCTGGTGACAGGGCCAGGGCTATGTAGCAATCCTTTGGGCCATTTCCTGCCCTTGGTTCATCACACGGCCCTGTACCTACTGTGAACCTAAGGCCTATGGGAAGTGTGAAGCTTTGAGCTTTAGGTACAGAGGTCCAGACACCATCCTGGGGCAACCAGGAATATGTTAGAGCTCCTATAGAAGGAATGAAACACCATTGTAGAGCCCTTTCTGGCCTGCATCTTGTGGTTAGGCCCAAAAGGCCATTTGCTGATGTCACAACATCTTATTTCCTTAGAGAACCCAAGGCCACTGGCCCAGGGAAGATGACTGGATGGGCTTTGGGTTCCCTTCAGAAAGGAAACCAGTCTCTTCCTGTGGGAGTATCTTCAGAAGCAGCCAACACAGGCCATGCTGCCTCCTCCCCACCCTCAAACAGGCCCTGGCCAAGCCACCCTGGGGCCAGCGACAGTTCTACCTGCTGCCAAATGACTCTTACCTCCCTGTAAGTTAGGTTTTCTGATGACACAAACGTGTTGTGCTCCACTGCATTCAGAGGGCTGGTGACTCACAAAATGAGGTTCCTGCTAATGCCTGTCCCATTTGGGGTGGACCATGGCATGTACGCATGGCCGTGTTATCTTTCGAACTCTGTTTCTCCCTCTTGCAGCCAAGACACTGCTTGAGCTGGCTGCAGAATCTGACGTCTCTACAGCCATCCACCTCCTCAGGCAAGCCGGCCTCAGCACACATCTCTCTGGAAAAGAAAGCTTGACCTTCCTGGCCCCTCTGAATTCTGTCTTCAAAGGTAGCGTGGAGAACACCTTCTACTGTCCTGTTGTCTCTGGGACAGCTGCCCCAATCCTACAGCACTGCCCTGATTTACGACAGCCTTGGAACCTTCCACCCACCATAGCCCAAAGCAGATGTGACTCTCTCAGAAACTTTGGACTACCCATTGTTTATCTGAAACAGCCAAGAATGTACTGGGGACTTTTCCCCTCGGAACCCAGCATTTTGCTTCCGCTGAGAGTGGAGCAGGCTTCTGCTTTTTGTTTGCAGGGTCAACACCAGGGTATATGGGCAGAGGCCAGCTGAGCTGCCACCATGGGGATGGCAAGAAAGACCCTCTCCCCCCACTGAGGGCAAAAATACAAACACCCTCAATGCTTAGACCCATTTTATTTTCTATAATAGAGGCAGAATGTTAAGGAATTTTGGCAGCCACCCTTATTTTCTGTCTCCATTTCCAAACCAANGGGGGGGGGGGGAGAATGGGCTTTCTACTATATGTGCCTCATCGTCCACTTCATCTCTGTGCACCCTTCACTTGCAGACGGTGCTCCTCACATCGATGCCCAAATGAAGACTTTGCTTCTGAACCACATGGTCAAAGAACAGCTGGCTTCCAAGTATTTGTACCATGGACAGACATTAGATACACTGGGTGGCAAAAAGCTGCGAGTTTTTGTTTATCGAAACGTAAGTTCTAGGTCCTAACTCACGCCCCTTCTTTGGCTTCAACTCTACAATTGTTTTTTAAAGTCCTCAATAGCCAGGAACTTATGTAAGAACTGGCTTCTCCTAAAGGGGAAGTAGTTTCTGGAGAGGGCAGGATGCTAGCTGACGCTTCCTTTCCTGCAGACTTGGAGAATAAGGCTCAGACCTAACTGAACTGCTGAGCACTAGGGCTACCTGGAACTCAGCAGGATGGACAAGTGGGGAGGGGCATGGAGACTTTGAGTCTTCCCAGGCTTATGCCAAGAGAAGCCCCATGAAGTTCAACCTCTTTGATCCAAGACCCTCCAATATCAAACAAGAAGGATTGTTCCTGGCCTGGGATCAAACAGGACCATTTGGTCAAAGATGTCCAATGACTGGTGAAATCAATCAGTCAGCTACCTCTAGTCTGCCTATTTGATCTTTGTCAATGGACCTCGTGTAAAACTGATGTTGTCATGGAGTCTTTATGCAATTTTAAGAACCCCTATGGCCACTCTTCCTTGTGGAACACTTCTGTGGGCGATGCCATTGCCACTGGCTCGGAACAAATCTGGAGACCCCTGCCTGAGAGGATAACCATCTCCCTTCCTCTCCCCCTCTTCTGTGCAGAGCCTATGCATTGAAAACAGCTGCATTGCTGCCCATGACAAGAGGGGACGTTATGGGACCCTGTTCACCATGGACCGGATGCTAACTCCCCCAATGGGGACCGTTATGGATGTCTTGAAGGGGGATAATCGTTTCAGGTAACCAGTCTCATCCCAGGGCCAGGCTTCCGTCAAGTGGTCATGCTGGCCCTCAGCTATTTTATTCAACTTCCCAAGGGGTGACCTAATGCTAGTGACGCACTGATGTGATCTTCCATGTTTGGGGTGTGGCGAGAATGAGGGTCTCCTTGAAACCTTAGGTTGGGAAGCAGGGCTCTTGCTAACAGTATAATCTTCATACCCATTGTAAAGGGGAGACATTCTTATTACTACACAAGAGTGTCACTCACACCAGAAAGTTCCCATGAGCTGAGGGCACAGGTGTTAAGGACGTGTCGCGTTTTCCTCTTTCTGCATTTTATTTATAGGTGACTAAAGCCACCATGGCACTTTGCTTCCTTGTCTTGATCCCTCTGTTTCCAACTTGCTAGTTCTCCAGTGAGTGCTGTCAAGCCAAGGGTTTCCTGGGCACTGGCTTCAGCCCCCTGCTCAAGGGCTAGGAGACTGGGCTGCTGGCTCCATGGGGTCACGCTCAGCAGACACCGGCTCTGCCAGGCTGTGGGACAGCCATACTAAGTCCTACCTTCCTCCCCCCGTCCATATTTCCTGTGTATGATATTCATTCTCGTGGGAAAGATGTCAAGTACACGGTCTCCCTCCTGCATCGGGAGAGGCCACGGAAAGCAAACTCATCTTCTCTGTTTGTCTACAGCATGCTGGTAGCAGCCATCCAGTCTGCAGGGCTGATGGAGACCCTCAACCGGGAAGGGGTCTACACTGTTTTTGCTCCCACAAATGAAGCTTTCCAAGCCATGCCTCCAGAAGAACTGAACAAACTCTTGGGTAAAGAGCAGTTTAAGCAGATATTCCCATTTCCCCAAAATAGCAGTCCGTCCCGGCCATGGCAGGAAACGAGAGATGCATGGCAAAGGGACTTAGTAATGAGGCCATGTTGTGGACACGTGGGCAGAACTAAGGGGACAGCAAATGGTGACAACAGTGGAAAAGGGTGGGGTGAGGGCAAGGACCAGAGAGACTCCAGACAAAGGACACAGAAAACACCAGAGCCATTTATGGTCGTGACGGGGCCATGGCAAAGAGGGGTCCTGAGTGTCCCTTCCTTCCTTCCCTCTCTTGGGCCAGTTGACTTTCAGCTGGTTGTAGGAGGGCAGAGGTGATGCCACTCAGTTTCCTTAGACACGGTGCCAAGCAAACAAGAAATTAGCTGCTGAGGTGTGTGCTCTCCGCTGGGGAGCTGTGATGACAGAACCACGGGCCTGCATTAAATGTCCTCAGAGATGAAGTCTTTCTTGGGCAACTTCAGCTGAGGGTGGTGGCTAAGCATGTGAGTGAGCTCTGGTGAGCTGCTGAACCTCTCTGAGCCTCAGTTTCCCCTTTAGAAAATGAGGTTGGCAACAGTCCCCACCTCACTATGATACAGATTAAATGTGGCACACAGGACAAGGCACACATGTTCCATTAATAGTGGTGGGGACAGGGAGATGGGATGGGGTGATGGGCGTTACCTGAGATGTATACCCACCCTCCCAGGAAGGTGAGTCAGGGGAGGAAGAAAGGAGCGTGAGGAAGTGGCTTGGCCAGCCTCAGAACAAACACAGTTTATGCCTCCCTTCCTGCAGGAGAACAGAAGGCTCAGGTTATAGTCAGCAAGGAACTAAGTTTGTGTCCTGTTTAATTTTCCTGATTGCCAAGCTCATGCCTGTGTCTGCGCTGCTGATGCAGGCTCCTGAGAAGAGAGGGGAGAAGTTCAATCTGCACATAAATGTCCCATCCTCTCTCAGCCTTCTAAGAAGGGATTATTCCCCAGGTGGCCTGCACCTGCTCAAGTTCCCTCATGTGCAGCTGTATGTGAGGTCAGGGAGGGGGTGTGAGGAAAGTTTCCTAAACAGCCCCCAAGTCCTATGGGTGAGATAAATGACACCCGAGGGAGGAAGAGTGGCCCTGGTGACTCCAGGGGACTGGCTTGACTTTGCAGCTCCGGGCCATATTTTTGTGGGAGGGGATCTCTTACCAGCTTCAATGTAGATGTTCAGGAGACCCTTACAGGTGGCTGTAAACAGAGACGGCTTTAGTTTCCTGGCTGCCCAAACCCCAATAATCACATAGAAACTATATTAATTACAACACTGTTTGGCCAACAGCTCAGGCATATTTCTAGCTAGCTCTTATATCTTAAATTAACCCGTTTCTATTATTTTGTATTTTACCACGAGGCTTGTGGTTTGTTACCTCTTACTTCTTGGGCAGCTACATGGCATCTGCCTGACTCTGCCTTCTTTCCTCCTCTATCTCTGCTTGGAATTCCTGCCTTGCTATATTCTGCCCTGCCGTAGGCCAAACCAGCTTCTTTATTAACCAATCGTAATAAAACATATTCACAGCATACAGAAGGGAATCCCACACCAGGTGGCTCCATCCCCCAGCACAACATAGATGTGTCGATAACCAGATAAACTCTCTGAGTTGTTTTCAGCTTTCTTCTGGGTTTCCTGATCCTGGGAACAGCCACTCATAAGCCCTGGGGAAATAAGCCACTGGCTGTCTATGGGAGGATCAAGACCAGAGAGTAGCTGGCAGATGTTGGTGCTGCCTCTCATGTAACTTAGGAAAGGTATCGGGTGCCTGGCCCAGTTGGCAGAGAAACTGATGCGGCTTGGAAGGGATGTGCCGAGGAGGAAGGATGCTGCAGAGAGAAAACTGCCTCGGCCCTGACCTCATCGGCTCTGTGGCTCCTCCAAAGGATAGCTGTTGATTCTTTTAAGTTCTCCCTCCAGGAAATAGCTAACTCCAGCAGAAAATGCACTTGAGGGCATAATGTGTAAATATTTCACTACTGTGTTATAGTCGGCAGGAGCCATGTCAATGGAGAGGCATCCCAGATGCCGATGCTGGAAAGGTCCCTGGCTTTCCAGGCAAATATTTAGCTCATGGAAGCATGAGTCATACACATAGAGGAGTATGGATTAACTCCTCAGCTGCCATGGAATCCTGCTTAACCCAGCCGCCTGCTGGCTCCAGGGCCAGCTCATGGACAGGGCTGTCTGCTGACCTTTAGACTGATAGTGGGTCATGGGCTGTGCACGCAGTGGGCACTCAGTACGCACTTCTTCTTGTTCAATGAATTGTCCTGCTCAGAAGAAACTACTGCTATCTTCTCTTGTCCCTTAACCTCACCAGTCTCCACCCTTGTGCATAACAGTGTCTCCCTCCGCCATCTTACAGCAAATGCCAAGGAACTTACCAACATCCTGAAATACCACATTGGCGATGAGATCCTGGTCAGCGGAGGTATCGGGGCCCTGGTGCGGCTGAAGTCTCTCCAAGGGGACAAGCTGGAAGTCAGCTCAGTGAGTGCGCCAGGGGAAGGTTGGCTGTGTGCTGCCGTGAAGTCTCTAGGACACGCCTCGCTGTGCACACAATTTTTAAGATGCTAGCCGAGCCTTCAGGTGTTGTTTGTCCAAAGAAAGAGAGAAAAGAGAAGTGCCCAAGGGACACTAAGAAAGATTATCTATAGATGTGTGTAGGAACTTCCAGATGTTCAGGGCAATCGGGCATCTGATGTGGATTGTGAAGAAGCCCCTTAGAAAGTAGGAAGTGGTCCCCAAAGCTAGGCACTCACTGAGCTGTTCCATGGCTGGCGTCTTAAGAGGCCTCCCGTTCTGATCTGCTCTGGGCACCATCTCTCGCCCTGTGGTGATGGTGCTGCTCAGCTTTGAAGCTGGGTTCAGGGTGTCTCTACCTCAGAATGAGAACATAGCCAGACTTACTCAGCAGAGGCCATCCGTGTGGATAGGAGCTGGTGGCTCTCTGCTTCTTTCTCTGGATCGTTGGTGTCCCTTGCTCACCAGTTCCTTGGAGACCATGGGAGGAAGGCTGGGAGAGACCTGTTTAACTTGAGGTCACTCAGGGTCTCTTGAGACTGAGTTCCATGTGTTGGGATTCTGTCTGTCATAGGCACATGGGCTGTTCAGGAAAGCATTTGCCCTGAGGGGACCTTCCCACCTATGTAGCTTCAAGGGGCTGTGTGGCCTTCCTTGCACCTCAGCTCCCCCTGCTGTTAAGAGACAAGCTCTATCCTTGCCCTGCATTGGGTAAGGGCAAGAATCCTAATTGCACTGAGCCTCCATACAGCAGTGGAAGTTTGCAGAGAGCAAGGGCTGCTGCTCCCTGGATAAGTCCTGCCACCCATGCACAGAGCGGGTGTGTGGTCAGCAGATGCCTGCTGAACATGCCAAGCCAGTAGGCTCCGCATCTAACAACTGCTGTCTCTTTTCTTAGAAAAACAATGTAGTGAGCGTCAATAAGGAACCTGTTGCCGAAACTGACATCATGGCCACAAATGGTGTGGTCCATGCCATCAACAGTGTTCTGCAGCTGCCAGGTGAGATCCTAATCTGTGGTCCTCATGAATGGTGGCCACGAGCATGACCTCCCTGGGGCCAAGGGAAAAGTGCATCAGGAGCTATGGTTCCCAGATGACACACTTCAGAACTCGAGGACCTATTTCTTAGTGAGCTGCCTGCTGTGTTATCCCAACTCTGACATTTCACATCATGTATATTTACATGGATGCTGGTGGCGGACAAGGCCCAGATGTGTGTGTGTGTGTGTGTGTGTGTGTGTGCATGGGGACACTGGTTCCAGAAAGGGCCAGGTTGTGTGTGCATGAGGACACTGGTGGCAGACAGGGCCCAGCTGTATGTCCATTGAAATGGTGGTAGCAGACAGTGAACTTCTCTTTCTCCTTAGCCAACCGACCACAGGAACGGGGAGATGAGCTGGCAGACTCCGCCCTTGAAATCTTCAAACAGGCATCAGCATATTCCAGGGTACGTAAGGGTACCAGTAAGCATGGCTGAGGAAAGCAGCCCTGGGAACCACCTTGCCAATGGGGGCAGCACACCCTGAGTTCATGCTGTAGCAGCCTGGCTGCCAGGCCTCTGAGTGAGTCTTCATTTTCTGAGACTTGCCTATCCTCTGCAGTGTGTGTGGATCTAGCCTCCGTGGCCTCAGCCCTGCCTGCCTTGCCCCGTATCTCTCTCTTTCCGAGCTTCTTTGCTGGGTCCCCTGCCAGCTTAGGGCATGGTGAGGGGTCCTCTGTATGTTACTAAAGCTTCGGTTTCAAGAGAAGAAACTTCAGGCTGGAGTCTTGACCCCAGAGGCTGGAGTTCCAACATGGCCCTCCACTTTTGAAGAGAGATCTCCTCCACAAGGACTCTGAACTCTTACTTATGGGAGATGCCCCAGCTGACCCCCTCCCCCCAACTCTAAGCTTTGGTCTCAGTGGAAAAGCCTAACTTGTGGTCCCCCAGGAATGTTTGTCCTCTACATAAGACCCATCTTGAAAGGGGCCTTGTACAGCCAAGGGCCACTGAGCTCACTGAGGGGGCTCTTTGGGGCCCGTAGGCTCCACTTTTCCCTTTCTCTCCCCTGCTTCAGCAATTGTTTGGTGTAGAGATGACAAGGTGCAAAGACCCCCATATGCAGATTTAATGACAATATGTACTGGAAACCTCATGCCCTAGGCATGACACACGGCTGCAGTCCCTCCCTGGAGGGCAGCTCCAATTCCAGACCAGCCAGGGTTACATAGAGAGACCCTGGTTGAAAAAAAAA
>LOJH01031614.1:0-16780 GCA_001685095.1 Ellobius talpinus
TTTTGGAGATCAGACCTCTGTCCAATGTGGGGTTGGTGAAGATCTTTTCCCATTTTATAGGCTGCTGTTTTGTTTTGATGATCATGTCCTTTGCTTTACAGAATCTAAGCAAAACTTCTAAAGACAGTTGGTTCCAAATGAACCTCTCTCTGGACAAATCTACCTATGCACTAGATGGTCCTTTGGATTCCACATAAAAGAGTGGGTTCTCTTTCACATGTTCTTACAATCCAATCAGAAAATGTCATGCAGGTGGTTTATGCCTTTTATCTCTGTGCTTGGGAGGGAAAGATAATATGACCAAGAGCTCAAGACCAGTCTCTGCTACATAAGAAATTTAAGGCCAGGGACTGGACCACATTAGACCCTGTCTCAAAAGAACAAAGGAAATCTTTGGCATCTGGACCTCCTAGGAAACACAGTTCTCCCCCAGGAGAACCAATTGAGGATGAGACCCTCTTACTCATGCCTACTGGTGCTTTTTGTGGAAGTCTTCAGCCTCCTTAAGATCCAGGTGGAACATCTTTACTAAATTTACATTTGCTTAAAATGCTGTCTTCTATTTCCCAAAGAGAGAGACTGGAGTCTCTGGAGTGTTGTGGATCGGTTAGAGGCACTTTTGAGTGCTTATTTCTGACAATGCCTGGTTCTTGACTCCCAAATCAGGACACACTGATGAAGATCATTTGAAAACGGTAGGAAATGATGTGCTAAAGAATCAAAACAGAAATCAGGAAAAGAAGAAAAGAACAGGGGTGTGGGGGCGTCTCTGAAAGAGGAAGAAAAGAAGGCCAATTGCCGTTCAGTCTATTCCTTCCTACCCCAAAGGCAGGAGTCTGTAACACTGGACAGCAGACCATCAGAGAAAGGAAAGAAGATTATTCTTTACCTCTGACGTTCTCCACTTACTCAGACTCACCTGTTACATAACTGATCCTCACCATAGTCCATTTTACCAAAACTGGGACCAGGTGGTTTAAGACACTTAAGGTTCTGAATTTCCAAGCAAAACATGTCTATGAATCCCATCCAGTCCCTTTGCCTCACACCACAGTTCCAGAATAAATTCAGGCCCTGCTGACAGCCAGCTGGAGGGTGAAGATGAATCACATGCTCTCTGAGGCTTGGTGCTTTCACATGGAAAATGATATTGCAAGATGATGATCTACAATTCTGAGTGGCTATGAATCCAGACGCCTCTATCTATGAATTTTCACAAACTATGATTGTTTAAATTGCCAGTTATGATCTATTAGTGGATTACAAAACTAATTTAATGGTTAGCCACCTCTCCCCCTTTTAAATGAAATGGAGCTGTAAGGTTTGAATAGATCAAGACAAGATGGGATAAAATGGGATTAGATAAAAGGTGGGGTGGAAAGGTCAGCATGTATCCCATGCAGTAAAGGGGGAACATTGTCTTAAAGGGAGTTTGTTTACTGAGAAATGATATAAAACATATTTCTTACTAGATAACCTGATTCAACATGGTTGAAACTGGATTTTAAATTATAAACCCACACAGAATTTTATAGCAGAATTTTACTGTAGTCTCTAAATATTTTCTGGTTTTATTGTTTTAATTGGGGTGTGGTTTTACCTTTCCGTTTTTTTATCTGTTTCCTTAAGCCAAGAATTTTTACCCCCTCCTTCCCCATACACTTCCTCCATACCCAGACTCTTTGGGAGGGACTTCTGGTGGCTGACGAGAAGAAAAGTGTCGAGGTGTTGGATGGAATTGCAGGGTATGTTAAGCCTGTAGCATCTGGCTTCCTGAAATGGAGAACACAATGTTGAGAATCTATTGGGAATACAGAGGAAGGCCCAGATTCTGGACAGTAGTGTCATTGTCTGGAGGAACAGGACAATTGCTTACATGAGGATTGATATAAATGTGTTCTGAGACTTCAAATAAGGATCTGAGGGAATGCAAGTTTTATTTTGAAGAAGTATGACTGACCACTCAAGAGAATTGTATAAAATCATATGAGACAGGATGTTTTGAGGAAACCGGGGACCAGGGCTTCTAACTTGTTGCTCAAAACAAGTCTCACCAGAGCAAGATTGTGCCCCTAAGTTCAAGTTTACACAGGGAAGATAGGAGCTGCAAAGGGCCAGGAATGTTTCTATGACTGGAGTTTCCCTCAGGCAGGTTTCCGATGGTTGTTCCTTCCTTGATACTCTTGAGTACAAAACTTCTGACTTTCTGTGCTGTTCAAAGTGTGAAGTTAATCAATAGAAAATGCAGTCTGTGTGCTATTGGTTTTGCTGTTGTTCAGTGCTTGAGATGAAGGTTGGTAAAGAAACAGTTGACTGAGAGCTTTAAGTCTAAGCCATTTGCTTGAAAATTTGAGATGTGGCATCCTAATCATTTCTATCAGCTTGGTCACAGGACAGCTTGATTTGGAATAATGTTCAAGAAATTATTAATAATGAGAAAATAGTCTTCTGAACAGTGCCGGTCCATTAAAGAGGCAGGAAATGTGAGTATAACCTCATGAGCTCTGCATAAATAGTCTCTTGTTTTCTCAGTGGAACAACTGGTATCTCCTTTGAGGGGCTGCACGTAGAGGTGACATGAGGACATACACTCAAGTTCTAATTGCCTGCCTGCACTGAGGCCTGTGCACAGGGGACCACAGTGTCCATTTCAGATCTGCCTGGCAATGATGCCTTGTCAGCTACTACTGTGTTAAGCAGCCCCTGGTGGCTTTGTAACAGCTGACCTGCTTTTGACCTGTTCTGTGACACTGGTGCTCAGGGGCACTCTCACTGGCTAAATACTTATGTGTCCCATAATGGATTATAATAAAGACCAGAAAGACACAGTCAAGGCCTAATAGCTTCCAGCTGCCCGTAGTACAAGGAGCAATTCCTATCAAAGAGGTATCTATGTGTCTGTTCACCTAGGTCTATAGGTCAAGTCAGCATCAATGACTCCACAGCCTCTTCTCTTGCAAATAAGGTATTAGGTAAGAACCACACTACTTAGTTAAAATCCCAAGCTCCAAATTATTATCTTTCTTTTCTGATTTATTATTTTATGTGTATGAGTGATTTGCTCACATGTCTGTCTATGCCTTATGTGCATGCAGTGCCTATGGAGGCAAGAAGATAGCATCACACCCTTTGGAACTGGAGCTACACAAAATTGTGAGGTCCCATGTGAGTGCTGAGAATTGAACCTGGGCCCTCTGAAAGAACAGTCAATGCCCTTAGCCACTGGGCCATCTCCCTGGTACATGAATTATTGTCTTTTTATGTTTACAACTATGCAAAGAAGTGAGTCACAATTCCTGTTTTGGACATAGTTAAATAAGTTAAGTACTTCCAAATAAAAGAAACAAAGCATTAAAAAAAAAGTACTTTGTTCAGGGAAAAAAAGAATTGACATTGACATCATGTGCCAGGCCATACAGTTGTCCATCAACAATGACAAAAGTCAGAGGCAGAACACGTTTGGACAGAGTAGGAAGCAATGCCAATATTTTTAAATACTTAGTGTCACAGATGTTTTATGTGTTGGATATACTATCTCCTTTAATCTTTAGAACAGCCTAGGAGTATTTTTATCTTCAGAGGAAGATGATTGTTAATGAGTCTTAGCTAACTAAAGTCACTAATACCTGCCTCCTAAGAGTGAAGATTAAATGAGATAACACAAGTCTGCCCTGAGACTCTTGCTGCGATCCTCACCATGTATTTTATGATAGCACAGATTTTCTCCACCTTGAAGTATATGATAGCTGTTGTTGCTGTTGTTAGTTCAGTAGACACTTGTCGTTGGAAGAGTTGCACTGGGACAAATCATGATGACAGCCTGGGTCCAGGACTTAGCTCTCTAGCCCAGTGTTCTCCCTAGCATGGTGAGTTTTGTTTGCTTGCTTATTTACAGCTTTGTTTGTTGGGTCCATGGGGGTCACGCAAGGATGAGGGACAGTGAACCGAGTCTCGTAAACCAGGGGCAAACTCTATTCCAGGAAAAAAGAAAAGAAAAATTTTATTAGCTATAGCTGTGACCACGACCAGAGATTGGGTTTCTGTAGCTGTGGCAAAGGGCGGTTTCCGAACCCCCCTTTTTATAGCAAGAAACAGCAAGCTTAGGTATGAACAAAATAATTTTTACAAGCTCAAGGTAAAACTCATGTACAATTTGCCTTTTTTATAATTTTCATTAACAGGGTTTTTCAGGTAAAATAATGTTTATACTTAGCCCATTGTTTCTCTCTGGTACTTCATGATGGTGTTTATCGAAGCTCTGTGCTACCCCTGATACTGCCATTTTCGCATAGCAGAGAAGGGTATGGGAGAGAAGGGTATGGGACAACGCACAACCGAAGAGCCACGTGCATCCCATCATTTAAAGATTAACTCAGCTCGCATCTGCAGTTGGTCTTGAGTGGCCTGGTGTTATCTTAAGGCTGACTCTCAGTTTGCAGAGGGCCACTTCAGCCTTGTAGACAGAGCTGGTGGTTTTAAAGCCAGGCAATCTATTGTGGTGGCATTTCATTTGCATTTTAATAAATAAAGCTTACCTGAAGATCAGAAGAGTAAAACAGCTATACTGGCCAGCCTTACAGACCAGACAGCAACGACACACACCTTTAATCCCAGTAGCCACAATGACATACACTTTTAATCCCAGTAGCCACACTAGCTTGCCATAGAAACCAGGCAGTAGTGGTGCACGCCCTTAATTCCAGAACTAGAGAGGATTATAAAATGGGAGGAGACAGCTCTCAGTTTCAGTCTCATTCTGAGGTTTTCTGGAGGCTGGATCACCATTTTTGAGCTGAGATTGAGGTAAGAGCCAATGGCTGGCTACTTTGCTTTTCTGGTCTTCAGGTTGAACCCCAGTTTCTATCTCTGAGTTTTTATTAATTGTGTATCAATCTACTGTCAACGGTTAATCCTTAAATTGCTGAGAAAGCTGCTGGCAGTTTGTTTCATTTTCCTAGGTTTACAACTTTATATTTCTTTCTTTCTACATTCTTATTTCTGGAACTTATATTTTTATATTATTCTTATTCATAGACTCTTCATGCTCACTCTTTAAAATATGAGTGAGCTATAAGAAACAAATGTGCACAAAGCCAAAGATCAAGAAGAATAGAAATTTGTCAAGATAAAGCCAAGAACGCTGTGCTGGATAGTTTTATGTCAATTTGACACAAGTTCAAGTCATCAGAGAGAAGGAAATCCCAGTTGAGAAATGCCTCATAAGATCTGGCTGTAGGAAAGCCTGTAGGGCATTTCCTTAATCAGTGACTGATGTGAGAAGGTCCAGCCCAGCCCATCGTAGGTGGTGCCACCTGTGGATGCTATAAGAAAGTATAGTGCAAGCCATAAGGAGCAAGGCAGTAAGCAGCACTCATCTATGGCTTCTACATCAGCTCGTGCCTCCAGGCTCCTGACCTGTCTGAGTTCCTGCCTTGACTCCTTTCAATGATGAACTGTGATAAGGAAGACTAAGTGAAATAAACCCTTTCTTCCTAGAGTTTGGTCCTGGTGTTTAATCACCACAGTAGAAACCCTAACCAATACAAGCACAGATAGGCAGGTGGTAACAGGCTGGGACCTGCTAAACCTTGGTTTATAGGAACTGGATTTTTCTGGACACCAACACAGAGAGAGACTGAATATATTGTACAGTCTACTTTTTTTCACAAGACAGGAAATGGGGAGTTCCTTCAGGGAAGCAATGTGTCCTTAAGTTTATACCTAAAATGAATTTCTTACATGGAGCTTCAAATTAGACGGACAACGTTCCCAACAACAGAAAATGATGTCATCGTTGCAATAGGCTTCTTTCATGTCACTTTTCTCACTAAAATGCAGTGAGACAACAAAGCCCAGCTCTGTGAAAACAGTATGCTCAAGGCTAAGCCAAACAAGATGGCTCAAATACACCTTTCTTATCTCTTTTGATCAAAGGATATAATGTACAAAGAAACAAACACACCATCCTAAATCTTTCATAAAGAACATTTTTCTTAACAGAAAAATTTTAGAACTGCAAACCATTTCTTGCTTTACCTTGCAAATTTCCCAACCCCTCTGAAGGAATCTACTCTACAAGGCCACATGATCCCATCTGTGCTGTACCAGACGGTTAGAAGAGGGTAGGACAGATCAAAGGACCTGTGCTGTCTTTGAAAGATGAGCAGAGCCAATCAGATTGCTCCTCGGGAATTGACAGGTAAAGCTTCAGCTACAAGTAAGGACCACTGTCATGGAATTGGTTTACACAGTGGATGTGCCACGTGCTGGATTATGTGTAGTCGGAAGAGTGCAAAGGGAGTGCGCGGCTGCAGGGAGAGACACTGTGTGAGTCTGAGAGAACAATCCCTTCAAAAGCTGCCTTGGATCCAAAGCCACTTCCCACTTCCAGGGCTGGCCATGTTGAGCCTTCTTTGTTGAATTCTAAGGGGAGCCCCAGATCCCAACAATGAACTTCCCTTTCAAAGTCAAATGAGTTTTCCTTGTGAACAAATGAACCTGACCGAAACACAGAGCGTTAATAAGAGTTGAACATCAGACAACACAATGATCCCATCTCTCAATGGCAGGCACTGTGTTGTTGAGGGGGGAGCAGATCCAATCCATGAGAGAACAGAAGCAGATGGTTTACTGCTCATCAATTTGGATGAATCTCAGTGGCATTATGCTGAGCGAAAGAAGCCAATCTCAAAAGGCTACATGCTGTATAATTCACGTCTATGTCATTTTTTGCAAAGACAGAGTTACAGTGATGGAGAACAGATGGGTGGTTCCCAGTAGCTGGGGGTAGAAGGCGGTGACTACAGACGAGTAGTGCAGAGGAGTTTGGCAGTTTCTGAGGCCCATACCTGTATTAAAATCACTGAGCTATGAAAATGAAACAAAGAAGGGGCGAGAGGGAGAGGGAGGAAAAGGGCAAACTCCTTTGAGGTGGGAGGGTCACTGAACAGATTCTCAGCCAGAGGAAAGGGAGAACCAGCTCCAGACAGAGCCACTTTAGTATTAGACACTCCTCCATGCTGTTAGCCTTTTCCAGTCAGCTCTCAGCACCTCCTTCTTTTCTTTGCCATGGTCTGTATATTTTACACGTGTGTGTGTATATTTGCCACATTGTGTGCCTGGTGCCCACAGAGGTCAGAAGATTCCCTGGAAATGGAGTTACAGATGCTTGTGAGATGCCATGTGGGTGCTGGGAATGGAAGCTGGGAACTCTTCAAGGGCAATGAGTACCCTAACTATCTCTAGCCCAGGGCACTGTCTTTATAACTAAGCCACGCCAAGGAAGGATTTCAGGTATGAGCTACCAGATGAAGGAGGCTTTGCTAACTCAGGATTAGAAAGTCTTATTATCCCTCTAAAACTTACACTGTGAATATAGATTATCTTCTATTCTTCCTGCAGATAGCCTTGGTTGGGGAAAGAAACAAAAGCCTAGACATAGTACCCAAATTCCCCAGAGACAGAAAGGAAACCTCTACAGCAGAAATGGTCTGAATGCCAAGATATAGAGAACAAAGGCAGAAGCAGATTTGCTGTAGTCAAGATGACTATGTACAATATTTGGGGCTGGAGTTAGAGGTCGAAAGGCTTTGACTTAAGACACTTGGTAAAGCAAAATGAGATCCTCTCCATGGTCCAGACAGCTTCCCCGTCTCAACCCACAATGACACTCTATTTGTATCTCTCTATTCTCCACATAATATGCCCATTGGGAACCTTGCAGGAACCAAGGGTGGGTGAAAGAGCACAGAGAATATGCTCTTGACCGAACATCACCATAAATGTATTAGTTACTTGTGCACAATTATGACCAAGATACTTGAATGAACTCATTAAACGGAGGAAGGGTCTAATTTCACCCCAGTGGGAAGGATATGGCAGAGCAGTTCACATCATGGCAGCCAGGAAGCAAAGAAATGGAATACCGAAAGGACTAGGAAAAGATACACCCCAAAGACAGCACCCTCGGTGGCCTACTTCCTCCTCCGAGGCCCCACCTCTAAACTTTCACCACTCTCAGCATTGCCAGCATCTTCTGAATCCACTTGTTACATTAGCACCCTGATGATGTCATTGTCTCCAGAAAACAAGTAAGACCCATGGGTGTTTCTCAATATAATCGAGTTGACAGTTAAGATTGCCCACATAGTTCTACTACCCTACCTTGATCTTGGTGTGTGTCCCACTGCTCTTGTTTTCTCAGTCCTTAAAACAGAGTTTGGCTTTAGTACACAGCAAATGATAAACAGAAGGTAGGTAGGATGGGGGTGAATAAGTGATGCCTCCCAACCCTACTTACACCTTTGCAAAGTCATCGCAGAAAAAGAATTGAGGATGCCATCTATTTCCTGTAAGGACCCTCCTGATTCAAGTGCCATATGTGTGCCAGGCATGATGCTAATCTCTGGGGTTCTGGGTGCAGATTAGACATGAATCTTCTAAGGCCTTACCTTGGAGAAGGTTGCAGATGCATCAGTGGCACATTCTAACATCAATGGCTGTGTGCTATGAGGGAGCTAAGACAGTTTCTGAAAATTAGCAGGGATCAATCTCTCAGCAAAGCCCTGGATCTGATGCTGTGTACTGCAGAAAATCCAGGGCAGTTGTTCACCAAGCCCATTTTTTTCTGGGTTTTTACCAGTCCCTTGAAGAACAGGAATGGCTTGTTTGAACCTTCTAATTTAGAGTTGCAAGAAACAAAGGCAAATTTAAGTGTGGGCATGGTGATATGTGCCCTAAATCCCAGCATTTTAGAAGTGGAGGCAGATGGATAAGTTCAAGGTTATCCTTAGCTACATAGTGAGTTGGAAGTCAGCCTTAGTGTTGTCTACAAAAACAACACAGGAGCTGACAAGATGGCGCAAAGCAGAAAGCCTGGTGATCCAAGATTAGTTCCCAGCATGCACATCAAGGTAGGAGAGACTCCCCAAAATTATCTTGACCTCCACAATGCACCATGTCACACTTACACATACACACACATACACGTAATAAATTAAAAAGAAAAAACTTAACAAAACAACAAAGAAGCAAGTTCAATAGGAAACCCAGCTCCCTAGCAAGGCATGTTCCTCAGATCCCCTAGAGAATCACCACCTTTAACTTCCATTTGCAGCTGGTTTTCCTTTCAATCAGTCATTCTTTTCCTAATTTTACTGTTTATGAGAAATTCTTAAGAAATATCAAGCCAGATGTGATGGCTCACATTTGTAACTCCAGCACTAGGGGCATTGAGACAGGACAATTGCCAAGAAATTGTGGCTAGCCTAGGCTATATAGTGAATTCTAGGCCAGCCTAGGCTACAGTTTAAGATTGTGTCCCAAAAACCCTAAAAACGTGAGGCAAGGAGGGAGGGAGGAGAAAAATATCAAAATATTCTTTTTGTTTTGCTTTTCAGAAAACACGGGTTTGATTTTTGCCATGAGACAAGAGGTTTAAGCTATTGCTGGTATTGTTTTAGCTGCTAAAAATGTCATTAGGGACCTGTCGTTCTCTATTTCTGTTCATGAGTCTCAGGATGTTAGCTTGTCATTTCCACACTGCCCCTTATGGACGCAAGATGACAGGCACACACCAGGTAGGGTAGACAAATGCAAGGAGCGAAAGCAAACACTGCTCTTTCATTCTTACTTGCTTTTTTTAACGGACACCCCTTACTCTTGAACTTAACTCATACATCTTTTTGGCCCAAATGGCTCACATGGTTACCTGCAGCTCCAAGCAGTGCTGGGAAATCTAGTGTCTGGTTTTCATCCACATCAGGTTGCTCTTTTGCCATGCTGTTATTATCACAGAGTTCATTTTTCTACACGGAGCCGTCTCTCCTCACCTGTTCAGGAAGTCACTCCATCTGTTCGCTCCAGAGCTATTTCACGATGATGACATCTCTGAACAAAGAGCTCCCAAGGAAAAGCTCGTGCTGATGACTCTCCATTTCTCAGACATCAGTCAACTCTCCTCTTGATTGGGAGATACTGGTAAACTCTGGACTGACAGCAAAAAGCTCTAGCTATAATATCCCTAGGCAAAAAGTAAGAAGAATCATGTAGGGTTGCACGAAGTTGTAGTAAGGCACAACCTAACGGTTCTAAGCTGTAACCTGAATGGGGTCCTCAAATAAGTAGCCACAGAAGATTGCCACAGTTTTGAAAGAGCAACGGAGGGTGAACTCTCAAGCGAGACAGAACTCAGAATCAATGTCAAAAGGGAAGGAGAAGGCCTCTGTGTTGTGACTGGCCACCCCCTAATTGTTGGCTATTCTCTGTAGTCATTGCCTTCCCAGCTACTGACAAGCAAGGCAGGAAGGAGAGTGGCCTCGGGGTCAAAGGCAAGGGACACAGAAGCCAGATGCTGGAGTGGATGCTTCCTAGATCCAGGATATTGGGCAAGGTTCCTCAGTTTCCTAGCTTTAAATGGAAATAATCATGGTTTGTATCTCCTAAAATAGAGTGAATTTGATGGCATATAAGCATAAATCACAATCTAGTAAATATTAACAATAACAGTTATAACTGATATTTTATTATTTTTGAAACTTGAAGTAGCTTCAACATTGGTGGTGCTAATATACACTACAAGAGACTAAGAGTTAGAGGCCAGGTTCCATCTCCTCTCCTCCTCTGACCAGGTGGGTAAATTCAAGTAAAGTCATTTTTCCCTCTCAGGTCTCAGTTATCCATGCCAGTACTATATCTACAATCAGCTTGAAAACTCAATGACCCTCTCCCCTATGTTTCCCTGAGGTGTCTTAAGTCAATCATCCACACAAAGACATATGAGTCATAGTAAACAGATCCCATTGACTACAGAGCAGAAACTAGTCTACCACAGATGAGGAACCCTGAAAACTCTGTCTAGGTGCAAGATTCAGCTCAGCTCTTTTCTATGTAGATGACCAACTTCTATTCCCAGGGAAATTACATCCTCTCTCCTTTACTATTTAGAGGCAGTGTATAAATGCCTGCAACCACTAAGATTTTGGTATGCATTTTAAATAATATTTTCAACATTGCAAAATAGATTTTTATCATCCTCATTTTTACAACTGATAAACCAAAGATAAAAGCTTTCAAATGTAATTCCTAAAATTATACAGCAAAAGCCATGGACTAATTTTTCTAAAATCAGAATTATTTTTATTAAACGAAGTTCTTGAGACCTATATAGATGACTTAGTAGTTAAGACCATTTGTTGCTCTTGTAGAGGACCCGTGCTCAATTCCCAGTACCTATACTGTAGCTCATAACCATCAGTAACTCCAGTCCCAAGGGGTCTGACTCCATCTTCTGACCTCTGTGGATACTAGGCACACACACAACACAGAGACATATATGCAAGCCAAACATCCACATACAGAAAATAAAAATAAAAATTTAAATGAATAAAGTCCAAGCTCTGCCATAGTCTCTGGGTATCCCCCAAACTGTTCTTCCTAGGGCCCCTGAAATAATGACTTTCCCATGCCTTCTGCTCAGGATGCAAGAACAGGAAGATCAGAAATTCAAGGTCGTCTTTGACTACACAGTGAGTTTGAGGTCAGCCTGGGCTAGAATCCAAGGAAGGAAGGAAAAAGAAAGAAAGGAGAGAGGGAAGGAAGAGAGAGAGGAGAGAGAGACAGAGACAGAGAGAGACAAAAGGAGAGAGAGAGAGAGAGATACCCTAGCATTAAGCATCAAGGTAACTCAACCTCTTGTTTTTCCCTGGCCATGTAACTTTATCTACTTTTCCTTTGATGTTACCAGCACCTGCATTGTACCTGTGGGCCAGCCTCCTGTATGTTTGTTCTGAAATCCAAGTGCAATGATACTCAAGTCTCTTGTTTTCTTCCCACAAATGGCTGCCAGCTCCCAGCTGTCCACTCTGGACTCACCCCACACCCTCTGGCTTTTTCCCTCCACACACTCACTTAGTTATTGAACTCTGGTGTCAGCCAGCTCCAAGTTTCAAGCTTGGTCTCTGTCCAGAACCCAAACATATTCTATTCACATGTCCTGGTCTACCACCTAACCACAGACACCCTTTTTCTGCCTATTGATTACTTAATACAAACTAAAAAAGTCAATCTTTATCATTAAAACGTTTTTAACATCCCAAATTGGGTTACAATTTCCAATTAAAATTTTGTTTATCTGCTGTTCCAAATACCAATAAGATGCAGTTTATTGGATTCTGCACCCCAGGGTAGACTGTTTGTCTTAAAGGCATCGGATGATTCAATGAAGGACAGGACATTATGACAGAGAAAAGCTAAGGTAGGAGGAAGAAATGATAAACAACAAGCAAACTCAGAAGCCAAAGAATTGGCCATTTAGGAAGGCCTGGGTTTGAATCTTGTCTTTACCTCTAACTAGCATGGTACAGTATGGTAGTCTAGAAACATCTCTTCCCCTGCTTCTGTGAATGTTTCCAGAAGTATCGAAGTTGAGATCTTAAAGAGATACCTGTTCATCACAGTATTGTTCACAGTAACCAAGATCTAGAAATAACCTACAGTCTATGATAGGTGAATAGATAGAAAGGTATGTGCTTGTGCAAAGGAATATTTTACAGCCTTAAAAAAGGAAACTGTGCTAGTTGTTAACAACATGGGTAGCTCTAGAAGACACTGGGCTAAGTGAAATAGGTCCAGCAGAGATGGATAAACGGCACATGACTGCCCTATGGAAAGAAGCAGCAAAAATAATTGAGCTCATTGGAGTAAGGTATATAATGGCTGGCCAGAGACTCAGAGGGAGAAAATGAAGAGTTGTTATTCAAAGGATGTTACTGTACATGTTTAGTGTTTGCCCAAAGACTTGGTCCACCACTTAGTTTCTTTTAACATAGACACCCAACCTCAGTTTTGCTCACTCATTCAATCCCTGGAATAATCACACACTCTATTCTTGACTATTTAAAATAGGGACAATATGAGCATCTGCAATACACCAAGACTTTAGTATGCATTTTTACATTTTCAACAATACTGAAAAATAATTGTTAGCATCTCTGTTCTGTTTACTGCTCAACATCATGGTGCTACTGGGAGACAGCAGAGCTTTTAGGAGATGGGTAGTGAAACAAGATCAGGTCATTGCATTGGGTCAGATGCAGTGGAACCCTATGACCATGGACAGAGACCATGAAGTCATAAACCAAAATAAACTCGTTCCCCTGGAAAGTTGACATACCTCTGATCTTGGTTATGACAATGGAAGGCAGACCAGCACAGTGTCAGTTTTCATTGTTATAACATGAATACCCTCTACAGAGCTCCCACACAATCTACTGCATGGCTTGCTATAGTTAACAGGCCTGTGTTTTGCACTTAAACATGCTGTTAAGAGTGTTGATCTCATGTTGCGTATTCTCACCACAGGCAAACCACGAAAGGGCACAGGAAAACTTTTGGAAGTGATAGAAATGCTCATAACTTTGAATAGGGTAGCAGCAACATCAGTGTGTGTATGTCCAAAACCATCAGGAGGTACAGATCAAATAGATGCAGTTTTTTAAATAAATAAAAGTATGATGTCAAAATTCTTTGATTCTACCATTTCCATCAAAAGGTAGACCTTGGGGGCCATTGAGAAAGTTCAGCAGGTAAAACAGCATGCTACTAAGCCTGAAGACCTAGGTTCAATCACCCAGGGACACCCATGGTGGAAAGAAAAAACTGGAGTATGCCCCCCAACACACACATAAAAACATAAATAAATGTTTAATAAAATGAAAGATAGATCTCCATACTGGATTCTGTAGTTGTCTGACCAATAGCAGACAGCAGAGGTGGAGCCACAGGCAAGTGTCTAACGCTAGGCTTCAAGAGACTCATCTTCCTCCTGTTTCCTAAGAGGCTTCCTCTTGTATCCAGCCATCATACTGTGGGGAAGCCCAAGCCAGTCCACACAGAGCCCGTGTGAAAAGAAGCCAAGGCTAGCACCCTCTTGTCAGTGACGTGAGTGAGCCTCGGTGGTGGCAGGTCATCCACTCTCAGGCAGTTGCTCCAGCTAACACACCAGGGCTGGAACTAAGTTTGAAAAGTGTACCAGGCATTTCATTTACCAGGCAGAGCTGTTCCTACCAACCTTTACCCAAACTGCAGATATATGAGAAAAATAAATGTTTTAAGCCTCTTGAGTTTTGTGGTAGTTTTTAACATAGCAATAGAAAAACAGTAGCCAAGTCCCCTAATCTAAGTTGTATATCCTCATATATAAAATGAGGGTGGTAGGAACACTCGTTCATAAAGTTTATTATAAAAATTAAATGAGAAAGTGGACACGAGCTTAGTCTACAGAGTTTATCATGGTATTTAAATGAGATGAGAGACTCAAAGAGCACAGCCACTCTCCAGAGTTCAGAACACTTCAGATCCCTTCTCCCAGAAGCCAAGCCTGAGCAAGGAGTCACATACAGGATTTATTAATGAGGCGCCCTCAGGGGGCTCCACTAAGTGCATGAGGAAAACAAGCTTTGAAAAGGCAGAAACCACACAAATTCCCAGAGATGGCTTTAGCTTGCTCTTTGGGAAAATTCTGGAGGGGAAGTTATACCACATGAAGGGAACAGGGTTTCACAGCTCTGAGCCCATCAGTCACTGGTTAAGGACCACCTCGGGGAAACATTAATGCTTAGACACAGCTGCCTCTCTGTGTGGCAGGGCAATTTCCAGTAGCCTTGAAGGAGGTAGCCCAAAGGCACTTACAAAAAAAAAAGGCGCAGGTGCTGGCTGTAGAAAGCCTAGGCACAGCCCAGATTGCTGTCCCCCATACACACCCCCTGACACCACTACAAAGTTATTGAAGGGGATTTAGAAGGAACATTGACATTATCTGTGGCCCAGAGACATTTAAATGTGCTAGTTCGCATGAGGATGTACCTTTCCGTTGTCCCTCATGAGGCGAGTCAAATTGAATGAGTTAGGAAATGTCCCTCCATGGAAAGATTTACACTGGCTAGACAAGAAGCAGTAAATAAAAGCAACAGATTAGTGCAATATTACTAAGTCCCATCATTTAGGCTCCTGCCTGGCAGGTTTAATGAATGAAATCTATCTCTTCTGGGTGGATACAGTAGCCTAAGTACCTTCTAAATCAGGCCTGCCGAGAGTCAAGTGACCTAATAGATATATAACTTCTTAGACTACAGCAGTAATGCGTGGAGGAGTCTGAGGGATCTGCGCCAGGCATCAGAGAATGCAATGTTTGCCCTGAATTAACTAATTTTTATAATCAATGTTCTGTGAGTGATGTGTTCTTGCCGAAGTAGATTTGTGACCTGCCTGAAGTACCAATTATGTTCCAATTCATACGGTAAATCCATTTGGTAATATAAGGTGTTGCAACAATTTTAACACACCAGTAAAGATGGAAATCAATTTATTTTCCTTAGCATTTAGCAATGAGCCTTTATAAATAAAGTAAGGAAAAGGAATGCTTCTGTGGCCAGCCCAACCTCTTGGGTCAACCTTATAGCATAGCTGTTGGCATGAGGAGGGTGTGTATGTGTGTGTTTGTCCCCTCTGAGATTTCATGACAGAGCCCAGGCTTGTTCCCCCTAGTCACTAATTCCCTTAAACTGCTGAAAAAGAGTGGAATTATCTTCAGGGCAGTCCTGGTCCTGAGTTGATGGGCTGGAACTCAGTTTTAAAAGTATGTCAGGCATTTCGGGTGCATTATCTCAACCAAGGGAGGTAAGATTCAGCAAACATCAGTATCCTTGCTTTATGAATGTGATGTGATGAGGGGATATGCCAAGAGCCCAGGTGAGACTCACATCCTAGGTTTTCTGATCCGGAAACCTGACTTTTGTCTATGAACTCATCAGGCATCAATATGAACTTTTGACTTTATAGAGAAGAAATCAAACCAGGGGAAAACAAAGGAGTTTTCTCAAAGTTATCTCATGGCTCTCTTCCACACTCCTGGCTCAGTTGTGATGGAGGCAGTGTGAGCAGGGAGCTCATCCATGTCTTCTGGTCCACCCAAGCACCTAGCCTTCATAGACAATGTAGTTTGCTGTGATCTCAATTTCAGTATGGCAGCATCAATGACACCTCTTTCCAGATGTTTGTGCTAAGGCTAAATTCTTTCATAAGTTCAACTTCTTGATACCACTTGTCACCAAATGATAAAAACTATGAGGTGGAAATGTCACATTCTGTCATTAGTTGGCAGTCCTGACGGGAGCAGCACATGCTAACAAGAGGAAGTAGCAAGAGGCCAAATATGAATCTAAAAGGAACAACGTGGCCTCTAACCAACAAGAAAACACAGACTAATCAACTGAGAAAATCAATGGGGTGATGCTGTCAGCTCAGGAAAATCAATAGCGTGCAAAGTAGCTGCATCAGAGCCCTGTAGCCTCTGCTCCCTGCTCTGACCCCGGAGCTGAACCACATCATTCCTGCTTCCCAAAGACTCCTTAACTTTCTGCACGTTCACCCGAAGGTTGATTCAGACCCTCAAGTGCCCTAAGTCAACCACAGGAAAACTTGCCTTTCCTCCTTGGCCCTCAATTGTGCACAGGATTTCATTATTTTACATCGAGATTATTTCCATTAACTGCTTTTGCCGGCCCCTCCTTTCCCTCATATATTTGGTATGCAAAGCTCAGAATAATCTTCTGTTTCCCATTGTCCCTTCACCTGGGTACCTGGAACACAGCACATTCTCAGGGTGCTGATTCTCTTCTCTCTATACAGGTATACTGGTTAAATTTTCTCTTTTATTTACTTATTTA
Source organism: Ellobius talpinus (assembly GCA_001685095.1). Classification (NCBI taxonomy): domain Eukaryota; kingdom Metazoa; phylum Chordata; class Mammalia; order Rodentia; family Cricetidae; genus Ellobius; species Ellobius talpinus. Next base: position 16,725 of record LOJH01031614.1, read on the forward strand.
TTTATTGATGGAGGAGGGTTATCTGTCTATGTGTTACTTTTATTGGTTAATAAAGA
>LOJH01031615.1:1213-16780 GCA_001685095.1 Ellobius talpinus
GGGGGCGGGGGGATTTCGGATCAGTCTGATGCAATTCCAAGCGTGCTGCAAAGGAACTCCAAGGCGCCCGCATCACCATCGCCACCCACCCTTCCCAGATGGTGCTGTTTTAAATACGGATCTGCAGGGCTGAACGCAGAACTGGGAGATTTATTGCAAAATCCTGAGAAGGGGGGCCGGGGACAGGGAACCAAGGGACAAAATTTAAAGGTGCAACGCCTGCTTTTCCCCAACCCAGCGGCAACGGGTTGGAGATTTTTTTCTTCTTTTCTTTTTTCCTTCTTTCCTTCTTTTTTTTTCCTTATGTCTGCCTATCTTTGGATCTAATTCACTAAGGAAGAGGTATAAATATTGTGACATTTCGAGGAGGCTTAATAGATAGGGAAAAAAATCATCTGTCATTCTAAATTGCAGAGTTTTCCTCCCGCGCCATGCCTTGCTTGCGAATATTTGGGGCTGCCTAATACAATTGCTAGGGCTTTAGAGGAACGCTTCGTTAAGGGAATATTATGTTTTTAGTCCACTTGCCAATTTGCCTGGCAGTGGAACGGAGAAAATTGTAGGTATCATGTCTGTGGGCGGCAAAGAGGGAAAATACTTACCAGTCTAATTATTTTAACCTCGATTTTTTTCTAACAACTAAATACGCCTCAAAAGTGTCACGTCATCCTCTTACACCCAAGCATCCTTGACTTGTAAGGAGAGATGGTTTCGACTGTCACTTTAAGAGTGGTGCCCCTGGAATTCACTATTTTTATATATTAACGTAGATATCTTTAACATAAAAGCAAAGAATTTCAATTTCCCTTTTGAGAGTCAGAAGATTAAAGATGGCAGTTAAGTGGAGAAGGAGGGAGGAAGAGATGGGGAGAAAAAAAGGGGGAGAGATTTTGACCTTTAATTTTAATAGTAACCTACATTTCTATAGGTTAGATTTTTACCTTTGTAAAAACTCCCTTAGTGAGATGTATAAGTACTGCATCAGATGAAAATACGTTCATCTTGCCAGTATCTTTTCCAGTATTGATAGTAAGACCCACAACACAGCAAATTTTGGAGGACAGGAAAGGGAAAAAAAACAGTCTGAATAGGCTTTGCAAACTGCCACTCCAGAAATAGGCTACATCACTATGCCTTCAGAGTTTGCACTTGATTGAACCAGAGCCCTTACTAATTAAGAAGATCGTCTCATCTGTATGGTCAAGGCAGCAAATGGAGATTGTTAAAAGCAAGTGATTAATTGACTTGCTAAATATTGTCAGTTATCTATCAGTGTGAACTGGAGAGATGCTTTGAAAAGGATCTACCTGTGTAAGCTGCAGCTTTCATTTGCAGTTTCCCTATCAAGTCTTTAAATTCTTAATGAGAAAAGCAGGTGAATTTAGCAACTTTCCTTTTCCTGGCCTGTCTTCTAGGGGAAACTTTAATAAGAAACAACACCAGCAATGAGAGAGAATACAAGACAGTAGGTAACCACACAGCAGAAAAGCAGCCACAAAAGTCAGAAAGTTGATTGAGGCTGTTCAAACTAAAAAGTGACTTACAAAAGGTGGTTTTTTTCTTTTCATTTATTCTGTGATCTTGAGACCATGCTCCAAATCACTCAGGTAGCATTCATTTGGTCATAATGCTTACAGTCTGTCAGGTAAAATGATGTCCTACTGAAGAGGTGGTTTTTCTTACTAAATACATTCTTCTACGTAATTTTTGCTTTTAATTAGAGCAAACTTGTCCAACCCTGCAAGTGATTCTAGCGAATATAAACTGATATCATCTGATATAAAAAACTCTGCTGAAAACTAAATTTGTACAGAACAGCACTGACTTGCCAGAAAAATATCTATTTTTGTAGCTTTTTTTCACTCTATGGATAATTTAATGAGTTGCCTATTTTAATTTTACAACTGCTACCTCAGAAGTATCTCAAATTATCTTTTTTTTGCTGGTTTTTTCTCTGCTGATCTGTTAGTGGTGTGTCTCTGTGTGTGTATGTGTGTGTATGTGTATTTCTAGTGGGAGTTTAACAAGCAGCTAGTCTCTTAAAATTACATACCGTAATCCCCATAAAGAACACTGTGTAGTAGTTAATAATAAAATAAACATTAGCATTCAGTGAACGTTTACCACGACTGAGTGCTGTGGAAGTGGAGGGGTTGCCTTAAGTGGAGAAGATTAAATTTTTAAACAATAAAATGTTCTCTCCCCTTCTGGCTTCAGAGTGAGTATAATTTCAAGACTATAAAGTCTTACATCTTTTATTTGGAAATGTAAAGCTGTTGCTTTCACAAGTGTCTCTTGAGAAAAAAACATATGTTCTATAAACAGTAACCACCACCACCCCAATTTGACTCCAAGGGTCAAAATATTGAGTTATTATTCTGCCTCCATTCCTACTTGGTGAGTTTTTTTGTTTGTTTGTTTCTAATTTAGGCAGATCTTTATCTTTTTCCCTCCCTCCCCTTTTCATTGAAACACTGTTAAAGAGTCCTGTAAGTTCTTTTTACTATCGTGCAATACGACAAATGTGTATTTCCTAGTAAGAGCATTTCAGGAGGTATTTAGACAACTCACTACAGTTTTCTTCATTTAATTTCCATATGGGCTATGTGGGGTGGGATTCATTGTGGCCTTTTACAGAGGCAACTGGAGTGCCAAGCTGCAGAGACATACCAAACTGGACACGGATAGGCTGTGGACTCAGAATCTGTCCCTTCAGATGTCAAGGATTATAACTGTCCAGTGTCTATCATACCACCTTAGACATAAATAAGGCCTCTGAGGAAATTTTAGATATCATTTCTCCCTATTTTGATTTATTTAATTTTAAAAATAAGGATCTACAGATATTATCCAAATGAGGTCAAGCTAATGGAAAATTTTAACCAGCCCATGACCTTGCCTTTCTAAATTCTTCTTCCCCTCTCTCTAAGTTGGAGGCTCAAAGGAGGTAGGAATCTTCCTGTGGCTGACACACTAGCTAAGTCACGGTCACTAATTCTCCCAAAAAACAAACACAGAAGATAGGCCAAAGCCAAGAAGTACATTACTTTTACTCATGAGTCATAGAATCTAATGGCCAGATATTTGTCAGAGGTCACTTAGCCCAGCCCATATCCGATGTATGAGTTCATGCTGGCTTGCTTTCTTTCAACCCTCTGGAATTTCATCCTGGTCTTGGATTCCTGGATACTTGTTTACCTTGGTAGACAATGTTTGCATATCTTAAGTGGATCATGATGACATTTGTTCCCAAAGTCTGCCTTCTGCAGAAAATTAGCAGCCATAATCTTATTCTATACATATTAAATATCAGTTAATTATGAATCTCAAACTGTGTCAGAATTGGAAGATTCAGCTTTGAGCAAGACTGAATGATCCTTATCTTGCTAGAACTTGTAGACTGGTGACAAAATTTGGTTCCTTGGTGAGTACAGACATCTGGATTTGTACTTTCTTCAACAAAACACAGTGACTCAGATTCAAAGCCATAGTTCAAGCTTTATACTCAACTCATTATTAATATATAAAAGGTCAATCAACTTAGTTTCTGATTCCTTACCCATAGAACAGAAAATATGTTTTCAGGAGAAATTCTAAAGCACATCTCAGTACTATGTTTGATACACAAGATACAACCTGGGTAGGATATGTGGACACAAAGGAGGCTGAAATAGATGGATTACAAGTTCAAGGCCTGCCTGGCCTACAGAGTGAATTCAAAGTCAGTTCAGGCAACTTAGTGGAACCCTGTCTCAAAATGGAAAGTAGAAAGACAGCTGGGGTAGTTCAAAGGTAGCACATTTGCCTGGTATTGCATTAGATTCTGGAAGTCATTCTCCAGTATTATAGGAGATATGCACTATAATAATTTCCCATTTCTTCATGAGAAGTAGAGTTTAAGTTACCCTAACCTTCAATGGTTTATAATTTTAGGGACTATCAATTTTTTACTTTCTAAATACAGCTTTAGAAACTTAAATGCAATTTATTTGAGACCCACATAGGAGGAATCTGAGAGCTGAATTTACTGTTTTTCTCAAAAATGATGATGATGATGATGATAGAATAGTGACCTTACATTTCTTCTATTTTTAGGGTAACAATGTGGTATAATCCCCACTATCAAATTTTATGATGTTTTCTTTATGAAATTTTTGTTCTATTTTTATGTCATTTCTTTTTAAAATTAAAGATATTGCATGCTGAAAGTGTCTTGTTCTTACAAATAATGCATTATATGTATGTAATCATTGATAATTAGATGGACCAACCAAGAGAAACATGAAAGAGAACTGGTAACTCAAGGCCTGCAGAAGGTGTGTGGGCATTTGGACATCCAGGAAATGCTATAGATCTGTCCTTAGCTAACTCAGCCTGGTGGAGATAATTAAGAAAAAATGTGGGTGTAGAAAGACTGCAAGCCCTTCCCTGGGATTGGCTAGACTGCTGCAGTAGTTCAAAAACAATTGGCACAGCCACCCACACTGGGCATGATTGCCCTTTGATGAGGCAGCTATTGACTTTTATAAAGATGCCATATTTAAAATAACTTCTGATGCACAAGGGATGACAGACATCACTCTTTAATTCTATTTTAGACAAATGGCAAAATATATTTCAAAGTATTAACTTTAAAAAATAGACTTTAAGGAAAGTTTCTATAAGCTAGCCTTTTTAGCATTTTGTAATTCCCAAATTAGCAATTCAACCTGAAGCTGGTAGAAACATGTAAAATCTATCTCTGGGTTTTATTATTCATGCTACACATATGAGATACATTAAGCAAATAAGGATATTTATCTGGATTACTGTGGGAAATAGAAATGACTTTTCCAATGTTTTTAACCTCTGAGCGAAGGCACACTCCTTGAAAACTAGAAAGTAGGGGCCAAGAGCAAAAGAAAATGTGAAGATTTTGGTACCAGAATATGTGGTAAGTGCTGTGAAATCCCTCATAATCTGTATCAGTACCAGGATAAGTTAGAACTAATATCTCTCCAAGTTCAAGGAAACATATCAAATACCCACATCTTTAAATATTAAAACCTTTGTAAGATGAAATATGCAAATTAAGTGTTTGCATAAATGTCCCCCAAATATGAAGCCATAGAGTGGGGCATGGCTGGATAGATGAATGGGGAAGGGAGAGGAAATGAGTAGAGACATAATCTGGGGACTCTCTGTGGGTATTCCTCCAGGCCATTCTCCCCCAGGGTCTGATTTCTGCCTTCGATGCTCATAATTGTTCTAATTACTTTAGTAGGAAACAGTGATTTCCTTGACTTTCACCTTCATCCTCCTCTGAGAACTTCTTCCTCTCCAACTACTTCCATAATCAATATTCAAGAATTAAGCTATTTTTTACAACATGTTGACATGAGATTTGTATGAGCATGAGATTTGTAGTCTTTTTGTGCGTGCGTGTGTGTGTGTGTGTGTGTGTGTGGCATAAACTCTTGGCAGCCTAATAAACCCTTTGTAGATTCATCTCAGAATATTACTTTGAAATGAATATAATAAAAAGTCTACGGTTACAGAGGAAATCAATTCCATTATGTACAGCACTAATAATACAAAAATGCAATATTTTGTGTGACATAGAAATATTTCTACTCTTATATACTGAATAAGATCTAGCAGCAAAATGATTATTATAATTTTGATACTTAGGCACTCATATATTCTGAAATAACTAACAATTGGGATGTCTGACTTCTACTTGTAATAAAGTCTACAAATACTACTGGATAACATCCCTTACACGTTTGACAATAGAACATGTGGGAGGCACTTATTAACATAGCATTGATTCAGAAATGTGAATATAGCCAATGTCAACATTATCCATTTGGTTTTCCTTTCTGGCAAGGAAATTGTCATTAGAAGAAAATATACTAAATTCAGTCTTGCTATTAAACAAGCAACACAGTGGGTAGAAGACCAAGTGATGAGATAGATAGTCACGGTATGGTAGGTGCTCTTCCTTTGAGTTCCCTGTTACCCTAACATGTATTCTTAGTATTGGCTTCACAACTCCACAGCTCTAGAAATTGATCCCTGCTGGGAAAAGGTTCGGAAGTTCAGGAGGTGGGTCATAGCTCAGTGGTAGAGTGCTTGCTTAGCATACTCGAAGTCCTGGGTTTGATCACTAACACAGTCACCCCCTCAAAACAGATCTTGAAAGTTTAAAATCTGGCCATTAACTTTGGCCATTAACCTAGGGGATTTCTGTCCCCCAAAAGCTAGTACAACCTCCACAAACTCAACCAGTCTGAAATCTCTCCCATTTTTGTCATTGCTACAGTTACACAAATTGTGAGGTGAGGGGACATCTGTTTTGCATTTAGCCTGAACTAAGCTCTTTGCTTTGTACTGGACATATATTATTTAACCCTCAAAGTAACTCTTGGGGACAGATTATATTCTAATTATATAAACAAGGAAACTAGAGCTCAGGGAGTTTAAGTAATTTGCCCAAACAAACACAGTAAATCTTAAGTGGAAAAGCTGAACTTCAGACCTAAAGTTTTTTGACTTATGTGTTGCTTTGAAATCCTGCCTTCTAAGCCTAGTCTTTTGGTACAGGCCTATAATCCAACTTTTTCTGGAGGTCGAAGTTGGAAGGAGACGAGTTCAAGACCTGCCTGGGTAACATGTGGAAATTCTATCTTAAAATATAAAATAAATACATAAATAAAGCTGAGGACATGACTCACAGGTAGAATATTTACCTAGCATGTGTGAGACCCTAGGTTCAATTCCCAATACAAAGCATGGGAGAAGAAAAGGAAGGGAGGGGAAGGAATGTGGAGGGAGGGAGAGAGGGAGGGAGGGAGGGAGAGAGTTACTTGGCTCCATGAAAGCCTTCCTTTCAATTTCAGATGCTAATTTAGACATGTGTTTCTTTTTGTTTTTCTTTCTTTTCTTTTCTGGTTTTTTGTTTGTTTGTTTGTTCTTGTTTTTTCGAGACAGGGTTTCATTGTGTAATAGCCTTGGCTGTCCCAAAACTAGCTCTGTAGACCAGGCTGGCCTCAAACTCACAGAGATCTTCCTGTCTCTGCCTCCCCAGTGCTGGTATTAAAGGGGTGTGCCACCACCCCAGGCAATCAGGGTATCTTCTTAAGCAGTCTTCACCACACCTCTTTACAATAGGTGATATTCTCAATATTGGTGGCTATAAATACTATTTTAGGATGATTTTTAATATTTGCTAGATGATGGAAGACTTTCAAGTGACTGTTACTTTTAATTTTAGAGCAATCTGGCAACGCTGGGCTCTAACCTGTGCTTTCTAATGCCAAAGCTCTCTTTTAATTATTAACCTAACCTGCATATCTTTATGCAATTTTCGCTATTAAAATTGGTCTCATGTCTCAGACACTATCAATACAGAATTTTCCAAAATTTAGTATCTAGCCCAGCTAGAGGTCTGAGGCTCTTACCTGCACGTTCTTGCACTCACTTCTGCTGATTTCCCAATGGAGGCTGTCTCACTCCTTTCTTGTTTAGAACAGTTCCAAATGAGTTGACTTCTAAGAGTTATTGAGTAAGAAACATTATAAATTGTTTAGATTGGGATTTAGTATGTTTAGAAGCCATTTCATAAGTTTGCCTTTTCTAACTGTTACTGGCTGTGGTGCTGCAGATGCTCAGATGAGGAACGCCCTCTCCAAAGACACACAGTCGATGACAAACCTCCAAAACTTACATGTTGTTTACAGATATGGAGAAGAAGAAAATGGACAAGCACAGCCTGAAACGTAATTGCAGGCTTATAGTTCCTGCTGGGGACTGAGATGTTTATTGGCTTTCCTTGTGCAATTCAGTGTTCTTCCTCTAAGGGCTCCACTCCAAACTTGAAATTTCTCTGGAGGTACATCTCATTTGGGAGAATGCCAGGAATGGTATCTGGGTCCTTTGTGTCTTGTACCAACTCAGAAGTAAAAAACATCAGCTCTAGAAGGGTAGCTGCATAGAAAAGGGAGTCATGCATCTTCTTGGATGTCTTCTTGATAAATTGCATCCACCTTTCACCTAGAAAGCAACTTACAAAAACAGCATGGTTTAAAATGATTGATTGAAGACATGTTGATAAATCTTAGCACAAGTCAGTGGTCTTTTCAGAGATGCTAAAGTCACATGAGGAATTAAAGATGCTGAAGTCTATGGAAAGAACTTATTCCAGTTCTACCCCAATTTGGGCAATGAAGGACACTGGCTTCTTTCCACATTTGCTGTGGACTGTAAAATCATGTGATGGATGAAACAGGCAGGAAAGTGTGATTCTAGGTATCACACTGGTTAGTGTAATTTTTATGTGATTAGATTTATTCTACTAACTTCATTTTAATTAGGTTTTATGTGTTAACAAAATGAAGGGGGAAAAGCAATGGTTTTCAGGGAATAAAAGCTTCAAAAGTAGTGTAGCATTACATAGCCCTTATTTTTCTAAGAGATTATACAAAAGTAGTGACACAAACTTGAAAACAGTATTCCAATTTAATTGTTAAAAGTCCACCATTTGAGATACTAAGTAGAGTACTGAACATCATTTACTCCTAAACAATATTGTGTGTGACTGCGTTGGGGTTGGGGTACTGAGTATCCTGTCCAGGATCTGTTCTTAAAAAAAAACTGCAGCATGATTGTGCTAAGGATAATGATTCAGCTTTGATACAAAGGCTTGTTCTTTTCTAAAACAACCAAGTCTGTCTCTAACTTGCAAGGGATGATTTGTCAATCTGACTCTTCTTCTCCCTTGGTTTTCCCCTTAAAGCTGTGTTCAGATAACTCAAGATTCCCATGTTTCCTGAGTCCTGATTAATTTCACACACATGTTGAGTGCAAGGCTACACATTTTCAGAAGAATATGGAGACTTTGGAGGAGGTCCAGGGTAGAGGAAGGGAAGTGATGAATGGGCTGGAAGCTGGAGTTTACGAAGAAGGTTGTGAGATTTGATCTGCTAAGAGAAAAGTGTGAGCGGTGGCTTAGCAACACCAGGAAGTTAATAAGCAGCTGTTCTTCATCTGCAGTAAGGTTGGATGAAGTGAAATAAGATACTAATTGTAACAACAATGAGAATATGCTACAAGAAGGAGCTTCCAAGTGCTAGCAACGCTAGATTCCAGAAGTCCTGAGAAGGAGACTTAATCTACTTCCCTGCTCTATAATGCTAGGCCTGTTAAGTAGAGAGGAAGACAAGATCACCCCAAAACATCCATTCCAGGAGCTGAGGGACAGCGCAGTCTGAAAAGTATTTGCTCCAAATTAAGAAGACCTGAGTTTGACCTTCAGAACCCACTTAAAATGCCAGGTGTGGTGACTTGTAGAGGTTCAGACAGGCAGATCCCTGGAATTTGTTAGCCAGGTGCCATAGCCTAACCAGCACCTCCAAGCCAGTGAGAGACCTTTTCTCCAGAAAAGCAAGGTGTGTGGTACTTTAGGAAGGAAAGGTGCCCGAGGAACAACACCCAAGGTTGACATCTGACTTCCTCCACAATAATATACATATGCCTTTAAATCCACATAAATACACGGACAAACACTCACATACACCCCTTCCAGGCTTATCTTAAAAACAAACAAACAAACTACCTAGGGGCTAGAGTGATGGCTCTGCAGATAGGAGCACATAACTGCTCTTGCAGAGGACCCAGGTTTTGTTCCTAGCGCCCACAACAGGTGTTTGACAACTGCCTAAAATTCCAGTCCCGGGCACCTGCAAACATGTGGTACACATACATACACATGAGAAGAACAAAGACTCTTTTTAGGGAAAAAGTTAGCTAATCATTTGCCAAAAAATTATTTACCTCACTTGCCCCACTTCTTCTCAACCACTCTTTCCATTCTTCTTTGCTTGTTTTAAAAAAACACAGCTCACCATGAATGCCAGTTAACTCTAGTGTGCCCTCCCTAACCCTTACGTACCCCTCAGCCTCAGAAGGAAGTTTCTTGTCATCATTAATACATGGGACATGCAGATGATCTATACTGGATAATAAGCCTAAGACAAAACATCGCATGTTTTCCCCTTTGGCAAATTCACAAATGGCCCTTGAACTACACTGTAACTCATGGCCAACATTATAAACTCCTAAAGCATGCAGACTTTTTTATTTATCTGTTTGTGTCATAACACAATAGTAGAATGTAGAATAATGGCTAACACTTAGTTGATGGCCAACAAGTTATAACCAATTGAATGAATTTAATTATGATGTGACAGGAACCTGAAATTGATGAAGTGGTGACTTCTGGATGCTTCCAGATGATATTATGTGCTAGACAGATCCAAAATTCAGCCTTGCTACATGAATGTGCTGTGGAGTCCCACTACCACCAACACCATTACCACCACCACCACCACTACCACCACCACCACCACCACCACTACCACCACCACCAACACCANCCACCACTACCACCACCACCACCACTACCACCACCACCACCACCACCATGTGCCTAGGTAGAACCAAGAGAGAACTGTGCAACCTGTCCAGGTCTTTCAATACAAAGTTCACTTAACAAAGACACACATATCAAAATAACAGGAAAAATAGCCCAAGTTCTTGGTGCATATTCTTACTACGACTTTGGGAAGCACCATGATTATTTTGTTTTCAGACTTTTCTTTTATCCAAAAAAGTGACATTTAATAGCAGAAAATCTCTCACTATAAACCATCATACATTAAAAAAGATAGTTGTGTCTCAAAAATACTCTGGATATCTGATTCGTTGTCCTGAAACCCAGTAATTTAAGTTTGTTCTTGCTTTTCATAGCTCTTCTCCCAGCACAAACAACATACACCCTGGTTAGTAGCTCCAGCTCTTATTTCCCAAATCAACAGTTTCACACCCTTGTGACTATGTTCATAACCATATTATAATGAGTAAATCAATGTCTCTTTCATTGTTAATCTTTCCGTGTTCTCAGGGAAGACCTGTTAACTTAGAGGAAGGCTCATAAGTAGACAATTCTTCAATGTTTGGGGGACCAGTCTCAAAAACTTCATAATGGTTTTTATGGTGTTTTTCTTGAACTAGACAAATATTTCCAGATGGGACTTTTTTTCACCCTCCTTTTCAACACTCAATACCTAGGCCTTTATGATCTTTCCTGCTCCATTCCCTTCCTTTTATCTTTCAATACCGGGGCTGCCAGGATACATAATTCCTATAACAGGTGTTGGCTAATTTGGCCAGATCTAAGTATGATATAGAGTTATTTTTGTGCTTTGCTAGACACTTACAGAGAAGTCCTACCCAATGAATAAGGAAACTATTTTCTCTTAAGGTATTTATCTCAGAACAGGCCTTATTCAATAATCGGAAAGACTGTGACTGACACAGTTCAAGGCCAAACTAGACCTTGGAAATCATGCAGCATGGATTTGAAAACATCTTTGTCACCCTACTCATCAGAGAAGTTTTCTATTTACTTACTATCTCCCTATGTTAATTACTTTCTCTAATTTTCAGCAGTGTTTGGGGTCATTTCATTTGACACCAGACATTTTTTCAAAGAAGAATAAAGATGGAATTAACCAAGAAACTTCAGTAAATGCAATTAAACATAAAATGCTTATGGCGATAGCAGAACTGACCTCAGCCAATTAAAATTATTAATAGAAAAATATGTTAGCATCAAATCTGATCCTATTGCCTCTGTTCCCACTTGGGTAATGAGGATTAGTTTGTATTTCCTGACAAGAATAGATGGGAAGTCACATTTCTGCCTCACTTGAAACATCGAGTATTAGGCAAGAAACCAAAGGAATTTTAAGACTTGGACTCACTCAAAATTAACTTTTAAGCCCCAAAGCAATGGTATTTCTTTTCTTCATAGTTTTTTTTGTTGTTGTTCCTTTTAATAGTAGTTGGCATCACAAACAGAAGGAACTTTTGCTCCCAATAACAATCTTTTTGTTAGAAGCCAATCTTAAAAAAAAGAAAGCACGTGCTTAATTTTATTAAACGTTGCCTTTGAGCAAAATACAAAAGTAATGTTAATGCTTTAGCATGTACCTACACTGCAGGGCACTCAGGAGTCCAAGTCCAAAGCCAGCTTGAGCAGAATAACAAGAACTGCCTAAAATAAAGGGAATGCTTTCTGTTTAAAGTTTGACCTTAGGCCCCCAAAACTAGCTAAACATATTATCAGAATGAATTTTTTTTAAAAAGAATTTATAACTTTCTGCAAAGTGCTGGTACCTGATTCATCTTGGCTTTATTGTTCTTCAGAGTAAGGGAAATTTTTATGGCAAAGAGATAAATGTCTTCAGTCTGGCCTCTTACTGCTCAGTTATTGCCATAATCACAAATCAGGAAATTTGAAAATACTCAAAAGTGAGAAGTCTATTTCATCAGGCTTATCTGAATTGGCACTTGATCTTCTGCCCAAAATACTCCTGCATTTCTGACTCGTATGTCTTTTTCTCAGTAAAAATGCACCACCCACTGGAAAGGGAAGACACGGACATTTATTTCTATAATGTCAAGGGAGAGGGGGTGACAAGATCAGCCTTGCCATCGGTCTCTGAATGAGTGCATGGTCCCCTCAGCAGAAGTGCTAGCAGGGCAATGTGAGTTCTGCAGAAGGAAGATTAGACAGAGCATCTATCTGAGCAGCAATGGCAATGCTAGCAAGGACATTTGCTTGCAAGGTGTTTTTCAGAAAAGAAATAAATCACAACAGGTTTCAAAACGTAGGATCAGAGCTCATTCTTGATTAGTATACATTTGGAAAGTAGGCATCAGTTTGAAGCTGACTTAAAGTTATTTTCCTTTTAAAGTTGGGGTTAGGACTACTCCAGTCCTTTGAAAAGATATACACGTAGTTTTTAAAGATTATAACCTAGCGACTTAAGTTATAGCAATTGAAGAAATCATAGTTGCCTTCAGCTTATACCCTAGGAAAAATACAGAGAGTCTTGTAGGGGGCTCAAACCCAGATTCATATCTTCTATTGCTCTCTTTTTCTCCTGAACATTTCATATACAGTAGATAATTCATAATAAACTCCACCATCTGTGCTGTAGGATCCTTTCTATTGGTCACGTGCTCCGTCAAATTGACAGTGGTGCAATGTCAACTATGAGTGTCACTCTAAGAATATGCATATATTTGAATAACTTGATTATTCAGACCAACAGTTTGCAAAGGGGCTCTGAAGGACCTTGAATTCTGACCACTTCCCTTTACTGAAGGGCAGAGAGTAAAAGGAGGGGGCATTTCTAGCTGGAGTTGTTGAGCCCTTTAAGGTATATCTCTGACACAAGTGCTTGAGTAAATGACGATGCACTCGGCTAAAATATTGTGGGATCTTGAGTCTCTGGTTCTTCACTTAGAAAACAGAAACAGTGTCTGTCAGCAGTTTTTGGAAGCTCTCAAATAGCAAATGTTAGTAAACTCACTTTATTAACTATCAGTCCTTGGGTAAATGAAGCTCAGTATACAATAATATCTTATATTCTGTCCTTTAGCTCGTTCTTGATAACCACGAGATATCTGGGAAAAGGAACTCTTCTCCTCTGGCAAATTTAATGTTCAAGCATTTAAAGACATCCATACAGCACTGCCTTAGCAATGATTAAGTCATTAAGATTCAACAAAAATGCACATTCACACATAAGGGCCCACAGAAGTTGGGGTGCCAAAGTTTCTTGCCTTTTCAATGAATCACATATGAGTCTTCTGTGGTTTGACTTGAGACCATCTGCAAAGGAATAGATTATTGAAATGCAAATTCTCGACCTCAGAAAAAGGATCCCACCCCCACCCCGCCACACACACACCTTAATGCACGCAGGTGATTATGTTAACAAGAGGTGGGTACTCCACACCCAGTAATGCCCTCTTGGTCTTTTTCTTCTTTTCTTTTAAAAATTAAGGTCTGCCCCAGTGTTTACTAATTGGTTGGATTAAAGGAGGAACGTTTAACAAAGCAGGATCCCAGGTAGATGCTGAGCAGAGTTTATCAAACATCTAAATGAAAATAATCCTCCAGCCCCTAGTCATGTATTTGCTCTCTCAACTACAGGCAAAAGAAAAGCGTAAAGACTCCAGAGAAGGAGGGGCTTAGTGGGCAATTTACTCCACCCCACCCACCCCTCACCCTAAACTCTCCTTAGAGATTTTTTTCTTTTTTGATGTGTTGTTGCCCAGATAATGAAAGGTTTGGCTTGTGTCTGTGTGTGAATTCGCTAGAACTGGAAGTGAAAACATCTACAAAGCATGCAATGCCCTGGAACGGAATTCTTCTAATAAAAGATGTATCATTTTAAATGCGCGGAATTCTGATTCTGGTAATTCGTGCACTAGAGTGTCTATTTCGAGGCAGAGGAGGTATCATATGACGGCTCACGTCAAGGCAGCGTGGAGCCCTCTCGTGGACTCCCACCCACTTTCCCATTCACCGAGCAGAGGACTGCTCGCGCGGCCGCTCCCCCCACCCACCCCCGGAGCTAGCATGAAATCTCCCAGCCTCTGCCTAGATCAAATGGAGCTTCTCGCTGAAGGCGTACGAGCATTACCTCCGCCATGCAATTTCCACTATCAATAATTTAACTTCTTTGCTGCAGAACAGGAGTACATACCGGCCACCAAAGACTCGTCCCCTTCCCCCTTTTAACCGAAGAGAAGGGGAAAAATATAGTAAGAGTCTAGGACCTTGGGGACCGGTCTTCCCCAGAGCAGCTGTCTTGATGTTTACTTTGACAAGTAGTGACTGAAAAAGGTGGGTTTCTTTTCTTTCTCTTCCCCCCCCCCCGTTTGTTCTGCTGGGAAGCATATGGCTTTAGTGAGGTCTGTCATTGCCTAGGCTTCCCGGCTAGAAGCAGTAACTTGGTGTAATGTTATCCGGGGTTATTCATTAATAAAAAATGCTGTTATTATCTTGATTGAATTCTGTTAGGCAAACTCTGGAGAGGTCAGGGCGCGAACTCTGGTTAAGCTGATGTGTTTAAGGTAGAGGAGTAAACCATAACCCCGCAAACTCTGAAATTTCATTGTGTGCTCGTTTTTCCTGGCTCTGTGGTGAGGAAAGGTGCGGGAAGGTGTGTCTGGGGCGGGGGAAATGCACGCCCTCTCTCACAGAACTTGGGTGCAGGGATGGGAAAGATGGGGAGAGTTGTAAACCCGGAGGAAAAGATTTAGGCGCCTGGGATTCACACGCACTTTCTCCTGCTCTGGGGCACATTGCCAGGAGCAGGGTTCCTGGAAACTGGGATTAGACCACCCCTCCTAGCTCAGGGCACCCTGAGGAGGCCGCAGAGAGCAGACGCAGGGCTTTGGGGTTAAGCGGCGGGCTCCGGAGAAATGGCGAGAAGCCGGTGCAGGGCGGTCAGGAGTTCCCCGAGGGCCCTCGGGGGCTAAGCCCCCACGAGGAAAAGGCGCAGCGTCCCCTTTAAGCGGCCGCCCCGAATGGGTATCGGTTGCACGGCGGAGCAGGGAGGGGATAGGGGCGGCGCTGTCTGACCAATCGAAGCTCATCCGAAGAGCTAAATGTCTGACCCCAGTGCCTGGCGCTGGCTGAGCTCCGGGTGCCCGCCGCTGCTGCCG
>LOJH01031618.1:5146-16779 GCA_001685095.1 Ellobius talpinus
TCTGTGTGATTTCTTTGGGACTTAATGACTGTGGGAACTGGGCAGGACAGAAAAGCTCAGACAATAATGTCTTTTTCTTTTTTAAATACATTGCTTCCTTTTATTACTGAACTGTTCTGTCTTCTCTTTTCCTTTTAATTCATTAACCCTTGTTGCTTTTTATTATAGAATCTCTTTCTCTCTCTTCCTCTTGCTCCATACTCTGAATGAGTGAATTCATTGTTCTTTGGTGGTTTTGGTAATAATTTACATGGCAGCTTTATTGGGGATACTACATATTCTAGAAAATGTCTTCTGACTTCTTATTCCTTACTGTAACCATGCTGTATTTCATATGTTGTCCCACACTGACTACCTCCTACTAGCTCTGTTTTAATTACTCCAGAGTGTCACTTATTCTTCATCCAATTATAAAGTGGTCCACAACAAATTTTCCAGTCATATATTCAGTCCTTCTTGTCTATACTCTGTCCAGTCCCTAGAATCAATAGACTATCAGTTCTGTTAAGACATATTATCTGCACGTTGTTTTGTTTTTCATCTTATTGTTGCTACTATAGTCTGAGTTTTTAGCCTCGATTATATTAATAGGTTTTAATTTTTATTTTGCCTATTTATTCTCTTTCTTTTTGTTTCTTGCTCATTTTCTGAACAATTGTGATAATGATTTTGCAAATGTGTTAACTGTTGCAATGGCTTCTCATTACTCAAATGCTACATTATTATAGTGATCAGAAGACTCAACAGCAATATGGGATCATTTTTTAAGATAGTCCCCCTCTACCTTCCCCTTCCCATTATATACACATAGTAACACACTGCATACTTTCTCACCTCAGAGGTTTGCATGTACATTTTCTTTTCCTGAAAACTGTCACATTTTAAGAGACACTTTCTTCTATATGGGAAATAAAATAGTTCTCCACCTTCAATGACTTCTTAGTTATTTTGTTCTCTCTGCCCTTGTTTGTTGAGTCAGTTATCCTTGTTCTCAGCATCAGCTGTTTATATATTTAATATTTTGTTGTTTTCTTTTGAGACATGATCTAATCACACAGCCCTGGCTGACCTGCAACTTCCTCTGTAGACCAGACTAGCATTAAAGTCACAGAGATATGTTTGCCTTCAATTCTCAAGCAATGGAATTAAAAGCATGTGCAACTTGCATAGTTGTTTACATATTTTATAGCACTCATCATACATCATAAAAAGTATTTGCTTTTTTTGCTTCAAGCTGAAATACATGAATGTAGATGACATAGGTATAAATACCTAAATTCTCTGTTAAGGCAGTTCTGTGTTATATTAGACAACAAAAAATCAATTCATGTCAATTAAGTAGAGGTACATTCAGTTCCCTAAAAGCTATTAATAAGTTATCCCAAGAAATAACGTTCCTAACGTATGATCAGGGATGGGAAGATATAAGATTCAAAGTAGAGAAGTTTGGATGAAAGAAAATGGATCTTGAAAAGGCAAGAGTAGAGCACAATTGGAGAAAAATGGCAGTGAAGAGTACTGGTACAATAGAGTTACAGAGGCGAATGTAGAAGAATCACACAGAGCAGGTTGGAGTGGAGTTAATGACACACTCAGTGTGCCTTTTCTGTGCTTCTGTGCTCAGTGTGCTTCACAATCTCTCAGGCCCAACTGAGTGGCAGTCTTGACTAGAAGGATGAAAGTCACAGTCAGTGTAAGTGATTTCCTATTCACTGATTTTCCCGTCCTTTCCCAACCACCAGGTTACAACTTATCAAAAGTAAAATATAGGTGCAGGCAAGGACATCTCTCTAAAAATATGACTTAAGAAAGAAAGGACAACTGATAGCTCTTTGGTTGTCACCCAGTCGTGAAGTTCCAAATACCAAGGAGATAAGTCGTACTGAAACTACCACCCACTCTTTCCAGATAAGAGCCAAACAACAAAGGGGGCAGGCTCAGCAATTACTGAAGTTCTGAAGTTCTGCACTGACCTGTTCTCCATTTCTGCCACTAGCACCACATGCATCGTTGATTGGGACTGTGCCCATTTTCGGTATTTGTGACTCCTTCAACGTACCATAGGAAGACAGAATCAGAGACATTGGGGATTTTTATTCACACACTTTTAAAAAGATGAATATACAAAGAAAAAAGCTATCTTTGCCAATATTATATTAAATCCAGTGAGTAAAGCATTTGGAGATCCAGATTTGCTCTTTTGTTCTCTCACAGGCATGGTCTCTGCATTGTTTCCCATCTTCCTTTAAGGCACAGTGAAGCTTAGTTTCGTATCTTGCTCACCAAAAACACATTAATTTCAAACTATTGATCATAGTAACTACGTTCTGCTCCCTTGAGATTTTTTTGGAAGCACTTCTGAAGACAGTACCATGGTAATAATATCGTAAATTTCTCATTTTGTAAATGAGCTAGCACACACCCTCTGAATTCCCAATCCGGCACTTTACAAAGGAAGAGTTTTATTTAAATATTTAAGCATCAAAAATATCTTAGAATAATACAATTGACTGCCACATAGCCTGAAGAGATTTTGGTCACTGACTGCATGGGAGAACTGACTGTCTTGCAGGAAATCCCCCTGCAATACAAATCTGTATGTATTGAATGACCACTGATTCAATGGAAGACTAACACTTATCCAAGATTTAGAATTAATTTTTCTCAGAAAGCTACTAATTAAAATATAAATAGGAAGATGTGAGAAAGTGGTCCCCATTCAGGTGCTGTGGGAAAGGATCATTTTTTTGTTTATAGAGAAAAATCAGAGTCATACATTTTAGCATGACTTATATAACTATTATGTCAAAGATTAATAAACTATGTAATATACAGTATATATACATATATTTGTACACTTTATGCCTTGGCACACTTTATACATACAACGGGTATTATATATGTGTACTTGTTTTGCATGTGTTCAAATGCATATATTGTCTTTTTAGGGCTGATAATGAGATAAATATACCTAAAATACCTTAAATAAAAATATAAAAGCATTATTCACAGAGATATATCTTTAAGAAACTGCCATAGTTGGACAAAGTTTTTCTATAATAACAATAGTTGAGACCCTGGGGCAAGAATAATGTGAGTTAAAGACTAGTCTAAGATGCATATAGAGATGCTGCCTAAAAAACACATCAACCCAAATACAACAAAGCCAGAAAACAGGGACAAAAGTCATCCCAGCATTAGATTGGCAATGGCAAGAAAAAATTAAACCTTGCCATTGCCTGTCATTTTCTCTCCTCTCATGTACTTACATCATTTTTATCTTGACAGCTTGACTTACTTTACTAGTCTGACCCACATAAAGAAAATAGAAAAGCCCACTTATTCTCCATTCCTTGCTTATTTTCTTTTTAATATTTCTCAAACTACTTTCTTCAGAAATGAGAATTCTGGCTATGTAAATTATAGTACAGTAAGTCATGGTCAGAGTGTCTGTGGTAGCTGAGGAATTAGAGCCACAGCATACATCAGGGAATAGTAGCATCTTTTATACCCAGGCCCTGTTTTTTACCAGACTATGTGTACACTTGTCCATCCTAGCCTCTTTGCTCCAATGTAGGCAGAGAGTTAGTATTTTGTAGGAAGAAATAAATCTTCCAGATGATTAAGACTGGAAGTAAAGAACTCAAAATAGCTTTAGGAACTGCCTTAAACTGTTCTTTGTTTCACTCCTTTATTGATAATTAAAGGAGTCCTACTCCCAAATGTGGGTCTCTTTGAACATCTTCCTCTCCTTGCTATCACATTTTTATTGTCTACCTTGACAAAACTGAACAGATATTGCATGGTATGGAAATAGTCTTTCTGACTCCACGAGGCTTTTCTTAACCAGAAATCATCTATGTTTGTCTTTCTTAGAAATATTCTTGTTTTATAGGACTGGAAAGATGAGTCAGCAATTAAGAGTTCGGGACCTGAATTTTGTTTTCAGCACCCACAATGGATGACTCACAATTGCCTATAACTCCAGCTCTAGGGCACCCAATGCCCTCAACTGGCTTGTGTGGTCATTCCTATAGTTATAACACTCATGCTCAAAAACACAAACACAAACACATGTATAGATAAATAAATAAGTCTTTTTAAAAAGAAAGAAATATTATTTTTTTAAAAAATGTCATGAGTGTTGGTTACTGGACATTCCATGTAAACCAAACACATTGTGATCCTCACCATTTTCAGTCAGACCTGTGTTCTCAAAACAGGATGTTATCTGAACCAAGTCAAAGCATGAACAAATACAGGAGTTGAACTGTATTATTTCGTTACTGTTTAATTATGATGGCTGATTTTGTCTTACAAATAAAAAAATTAATCTTGTAAGAAATTTCATTTTTAACATTGTATTTCCTAAAGGCTATTTAAAAGTGTTTTCATTTAAAAACATATTTTAATAATTATTTAAAACCTGAAAATAGACTTCAAAGTATAGAAAAGACATTATGCTTTAAAGAATTGTGTAGATCTATGCAAGGTCAACACAAATTTGTTGAAGCTGGTAAACATTTAAAATAGCTATTCCTGAATTTAAACCACAGTTCTTTTTTAAATGTAAAACACTGGATAAAAGGTCAGGAAGAGTTGCTTTTCAATCTATTCCAAAGCACTGGGATGTAAAGTTTGGCTACATTTTTATGTCTGCATACTTGGCATTGTGTCCTGTATATCATGATTTCTTTATTTGAATGAATTATTTTATTATGAGTTTCCACATTTATTAAAAAATATAAGCATGTTAATTTATAAAAATAAGAATCTTAATTATTCAAAGTTGACCTTGATGCTTTCTAATGGCATCACACTATTAATATTTATAAGAGTTAATGCTAATATTTACTTTTAAAATGAGAAATTAAAAATGAGGAAAGCAGCAAGGAAATGTCACTTCAGTTCCAATATTCTATTATCTTCACTCTAAAATTACATTTGAAATGAAAAGAATCATTCTTACCAGTTATTAACGTCACCATACTTTCAAAATGAACATAAATGTTCCCTTGCCTTGACAGAGGTAGTGATGGGTGTTTAGGATACACACTGGGTGAAGAGAGGAGTAAGGATACAGTGGCTCCTCTTAGAAGAATACAGAAGGCTAAAATGAATAGGCATGATTGTATTCCTTCAGGTGGGCTAAGTAAAAAGACATTTGTTTCAGTGTCTGTTCTTGTTTTATAAGTCTTAAAGGTAGAACTACCAAAAACTCCCCATCTTAATTCAATTGTGTGCTTCATGAAATGAGACAATTTCAGGATTGGCATATAAGTCATCAAATGTGAGGCAACAGAAGCAACTTCAGCATTTCGAAGTGCAGATGAGATCGAGTTGTTACTTTCTTCAACATTAATTAACCACATGAAAAAATTATATAACTTCTCTAACTATATTTTGTAAAAAATTCCTTAAATAATTTTATAGGAAAACAATTATATTCTTGTTTATAATTTGAATTATTTTTATTATTAATTAATTATGAAATACAAATTTACTTCTTACTACATTTCCTAGGTTTATATTTGTTTCTAAGTAATGCTGAATGAGAATGAGAGTGGTTACTTTATGAAGGTCCCATTAAAAGCCAAGCCCAGATCTTATTAATCATTTATCCTTACACTATCCCTGTGAGCTAAATATTATTAAGTTGGCTCATAGAGGAGAAACAGTTACAAGGAGGGTGATTTTTTCCCTCAGATTTATTCAGGTAATAAGTGGCATATCTCCTGTGCAAATAAATGTCTGTCACTTTCCAAAGCATTTTTCTTCTTCAATAATCCAAGCCTCTCTCTAGTAATAAAATACAAATAAAACCAAGAAATAAGCAATCAAAAATTTTCTCACTATTCCATTAGTGGTCATTGGGGTACCACTCATTTTACCTTGTGGTAATATGTGGGTTGAATACTTACAATTGAGCAAAATTAAAAGACACCAATGAAAGCATTATTTAGATCTGCTAAATGAACTGAGCTCACTGCCAGAGGCAAAGTGTGTCCTGGTACAGACATTACAGCTAACAGCAAAGTTCAACTCTGCAGTTCTTTAATGATATAGATTATCATTCTTGTTTCAGCTAGAGGCTATGCAGTGTTCAGTCTGTGCCACCAGCATGTTTGCAGCTTTACATAAATTATGTTGTTTAATCTTGAGGACAACCCCTCATGGTACACATTAGTATTAATCTCTGTTAGCTGAAATCCAGGCATGCAGAGGTCTCGTAAGCTATGTGAAACTACAGATCTATCAATAAGTACAGCAGTGCATCTACCCAATGTAGACTAATTGAACTACTCTCTATGAACAACAATTCATAGCCTCCCATTGTTAGTTGAGTATGTATATGTGTGTATAAATACAAACAAAATGCCTATACAAAGATATACATATCTTTACATACACACATACACACACAGATACATATCCATATTGTCTGTATTTCAAATCCAGTTAAAGGTAACTAGAGATGGTTAACATTTTTTCAGACTGACCATCCTACATTACAGAAATCGAGTTTCAGATTACCAAGTAACTAAACAATATACACATATTCTGTAAAAACAATTTTTGATGTTTGCATACTATTGGAAATTGCCAAGTTCTTACGTTAAGAATCCTATATAGTTGCTGCTGCATCAAGAGATGGTCTTAATCCATATTCCAGGCTGGAAAGGAACTCATGGCCATTCCCCTGCATCAACCTCCTAAGTATATAGATCCTTTTACTTTCTTCCTGCATCTCCCCACCCACCTGTTGTAAGGAGAACACTTGTTTGCTCCCGGCTGCTCATACCCAAAATAATCACATGAACTGTAATTAATTAAATCACTGCTTGTCCCATTAGCTCTAGCATCTTATTGGCTAACTATTACATTTTAATTTAACCCATTTCTATTAATCTGTGTATTGCCACGAGGCTGTGGCTTACTGGGTAAAGTTCTGGCATCTGTCTCCGGCAGGGCTACATGGCTTCTCTCTAATTCCTCCTTTCTCCAAGCATTCAGTTTAGTTTTCCCTGCCTACTTCTATTCCCTGCACAGGCCCAAGACAGATTTTTCATTAGCCAATAATATTCACAGCATACAGAGGGGAATCCCACATCACCCACCACTCTTTCTGTCCTTGCCCCCTTTCTCTCCCACACACACAAATGCAGGCTGTGTAGATTCCCTCTCATCTTCACTTTTATAGGTCCTATTTTGTTGATAAATTTTGGAGAGCAATGGATTATAAAAATATGAAAAGGTTATTCAAAGATTTGCATGTATGAGCTATTTATAGATTTATTGAAATTTCCTTCTGCAATAAAGTGGGAATTTAACTAAAATCAAATACTAGAAATGGATTGCAGCTTTATGAGTTTTGCATTGATATGTTAAAATGTTTAGGTCATTTTTATGACTATAATTAAAAATATATTAAAAAATTAAGAAGGTTCAACTGCAATTAACTGTGGCTCAGAGGATAGGCAGTGAGGATTTCTTAGTTCTTCTTGTGTAAATGTTGAATAAATGTTTAATTCTCTGGAGAAATGACTTGAATATCCATTGATTTTACTGGTACAATAATTAAATATATTCACTCAGGAAATATGCTTCAGTGTGCTGGGAAGTTGCCTATTGTCTGGGTATCTGGGGCCAGGTAAGATGTTTCCTGTATTTTAGCCCTGCAGTGTCTCATGCTGCATACAATTAGTGTCTAAACAGATGAGAGCTGAGAGAATGAATCTCATTCAGAAGTTCATGTGTATTTTCCAAGCATATTTGTGATGCCACTTAAATATTTTATGTTCTTGAAAAGAAACTAAATTGAAGTAAAATATAAAGCTCATTAAAAGTTTGTACTGAGATTAAACAAAAAAGCTTTTTCATGATATTAGTGATAATAATCATTAATTTTTTTAAAAAAATCCACCTGTTTGTTAACACTGTAAAATAATTGCATATGTCTAGAGGATTAGCCTTCCATTTCTTTTCTCTGTTATTGCTTATCACTAACACTTGCAGTTAGGTACATAACAAATACTACTGAGAATTTTGCTAATATACTTTGCATGGAAACTCAGAATGGCATGTCTGTATATATAACATGTGTATGTTTGTTGCCCAAGGTGTTCAAAACAAGGTATTTAGTTCCCTGGAACTGAAGTTATAGATGGCTGTAAACTACCATGTGACTCTTTGGAGTTGAACCAAGGTCTTATATAAGAGCAAGTACTCTTAACCCCTGAGTTGTCTCTCCAGAATAATGAAGTTTTTACAAAGCATGTATCATCTCAACAGATGAAGAATGTCCTGAACAACATTAAGGTTCTCTCATGTTCAACATGCAAAAAAAGGTAATAAATAAATAAAATTGACTATTTTTGCATTTGACAGGATAGTTTTTAGAAAAATCTCAATTTTTCCAAAAACAGGATAAAACCTAGAATTTAAAATTAAACTTATAAAGGTAAATATAGAAAAACATACAGGTATCTGCTACTAATTAACAATTTGAATTTATAATATATAGAATATAGAAGGCAATATTAACTTTAAAATTTGAAAATACATATGTAGGAACAATGTGACAAAAATCATAAAATTTTGTTGAAAGAAATCAATACATGCATAAATAATTGTGGAAATATATATGGTCTTCTTATCTCAACATTAAATAGTTGAAAATGAAAAAATTATCCCTAAGTGATCTACATGCAAAAAGCAATCCCAATCTAAATTTCAACAGGTCATTTGTAGGTATTACTAGGTGTTCTAAATTTTTTCAGGAAGGCAATTAGAGGGAAAAAGTCAATAATGGGAAAAATGGTTTTTGAGGATGCAACTATTGCAGACATACGAGAGTCTGTGTTAATCTAGAAACATGGTACTGAAGTGAGGATAAAATTTTACAGAAAGAAATCAAGAATATTCTCACACAAATAGTTTAATACAGAATGAATTGCCTTTTTAAAAAGTGACAATGATACTGGGGACACAACTCAATTAGTATGAGAATGTGGGTTCAATCACCAGGATCCACATAAAAATGCCTCTGTAGTGCTGTGAAACTCTAATCCCAGTGTGAAGTGCTAAACTAATTAATCTTATCCAGTAGAAAACAGGAGCCAGATATTGGGGTAAACCCTGGAAGGTCAGAGAACCTGGAACACTTGTCAGTTGCTTCCTTCTTCTCCTGTTCCTCAGTCTGGGAAAAGCTGAGTTCCTGTGTGCACCCCATCTCATCACTTCCTGTCTCTACCTCCCTAATGCTGGGATTAAAGGCCTGTGCCAACACTGCCCATTTTTATGGCTAAGTAGGGACTAGTTCTACCATCTGATCTCCAGGCAAGCTTCATTTGTCAGAACACAACAAAATATCACACAATATCAGTGTTAATTTATGAAATCTGGGTTCTGTCTTCCATTGATGCATGCATCTGTTTTTGTGTCAGTACCATGATGTTTTCTTATGATGGTTCTGCAGTATAGCTTGAGACTGGGGGTTGTCATGCCCAAAGGATTACTCATGTTACTCAAGATTACCTTGTCAATTCAGGAAGTTTTATGCTTCCATATGAATTTTAAATATTTATCCCTATGTCTGAAAAAAAGTCATGAGGATTTTAGATCTGATGGCATTGAGTATGTATTTTGCCCATACCATCCTGACTGCATCCAAACCTAATAGGTACACCCTTTTAAATACAGCAGGACAGCAACAACAAAAATAATAATAAAGAATTATATATAAATCTTAGAATGTCTTTTTAAAATGCTGGCCAAAACCAAATGTTTACACATTATAAACTAAGTCTACTAACATGCAACTATTAAAAAATAAAACCATAAGAATGAAACAGCTAGCATTTCAAAGATCTTTTAAAACATGGAATTTGATCATTTGTGAAACTTCTTTGACTCAAAATACTGCTGGTTGTTATATAATATGTATTTGTCAAATTAAAAAAAAAACTATACCTGACAGGGTCAGCAAGATGGTTTGATGAGTATGAAAGCTTTTGCTTTTCTCACTTGATAACCTGAGTCTCATTACAAAAGACCAGATAAAGGTAGAATGAGACAGGTGACTCTGGAAAAGTACACTCTTATCTCCACATATATCAATTTAATAAGTAAATATTTGCACAGCAAACAATATACTTCACTAGCTGCAAATAAAAACAAAAATAACATATTAGGAAATTTGAAATGAAATTCAGAATATAACAATCAAACTTGTTAGTATTACCAAAGTCACAATAACTAGAAAATAAGTACCCAAACTATATTTGGCAATAAATAATTTTGTATGATACTGTAAAGCTAAAGACAGAATCTGTGCACAAAAATTAATCTCTGAGAAGTAAACACTTTTCTTGTAGTCTGAGGCCTCTTATTCATTTCCCAACTACCTAGATCTGAAATAATGACAAAGAAACTAATTAATTACAATATTGTTTGGCTAATAGCTTAAGCCTACTTCTAACTAGCTCTTACATCTTAAATTAACCCATTTCTATTATTTTATATTTTACCACAAGGCTCGTGGTTTACTGATAAGGTTGGAGCTCATGTCTTTCTCCTCCAGAGGCTCCATGGCATCTCACTGACTCCACCTTCTTTCTCACAGCATTCAATTTAGTTCCCCACCTAGCTCTACTCTACCCTATCACAGGCTAAAGCAGCTTCTTTATTCATTAACCAATAAAAGCAACACATGTACAGAAGGACTNAAATTAACCCATTTCTATTATTTTATATTTTACCACAAGGCTCGTGGTTTACTGATAAGGTTGGAGCTCATGTCTTTCTCCTCCAGAGGCTCCATGGCATCTCACTGACTCCACCTTCTTTCTCACAGCATTCAATTTAGTTCCCCACCTAGCTCTACTCTACCCTATCACAGGCTAAAGCAGCTTCTTTATTCATTAACCAATAAAAGCAACACATGTACAGAAGGACTTCCCACGTCATTATCTTATATGGTAAAGAGTAGTAACCTTTACAACATTTTGTGTGGGTAATACTTTTCTATATAGTTATACTTTTTACTGAAATTTACTAATATGTTGATGCCACCATAGCAATTAAATAAGACAAAATGCAAGAAAAATTGAGTATAGGTCCGAGATAATACAAGATGAACCAGATAACCAGATGAACCTAGAGGTTTTTGTTTGTTTGTTTGTTTGTTTGTTTGGGTTTTTTTGTTTGTTTTGTTGGCTGGTTGGTTTTTCAAGACATGGTTTCTCAGTAGCTATGGATCCAGTCCTGGAACTCGCTCTGTAGACCAGGCTGGCCTCAAACTCACAAAGATCTGCCTGCCTCTGCGTCCTTAGTGCCAGGATTAAAGGCATGTACCACCACTGTCTGGCTGAAAGTATTTTGTCAGGAAGAAAATGAATAACAACAGATAGATAAAACACAATCTTTAAAGGTCTACAGTGGTCAAAGTTTGATGATCACTCAATAAACACCATATGACTAACTGTACCACTTTAGAGATGAAGACAAAAGAATACTGAGTTTGAGGAGGGCCAGGTACATAGAAAATTTGAAGCCAGCTTGAGTGAAGGAGTGTCTTTTTGTAGCGCGCCACTTCTGCCAGCAGAAAATGACGACCACAACAGGATTCTTCT
>LOJH01031619.1:2812-13609 GCA_001685095.1 Ellobius talpinus
G
Source organism: Ellobius talpinus (assembly GCA_001685095.1). Classification (NCBI taxonomy): domain Eukaryota; kingdom Metazoa; phylum Chordata; class Mammalia; order Rodentia; family Cricetidae; genus Ellobius; species Ellobius talpinus. The sequence goes on from LOJH01031619.1 coordinate 2,814, forward strand.
TGTGTGTGTGTGTGTGTGTGTGTGTGTGTGTGTGTTTCTGCATATACAATCTGGGACGTTGCCTCCCAAGTCCTTGTTTTGGGAATGGTTTCAGAGATGGGCTGTTTTGATGGGCATCTCCCAATATTAATACAACCTCTGATCCAGGTCTTATGGTAACTGAACAGAAAATCTCCAAGGAATAATAGCATGGAGCACTCTGCAATGAATAAAATCATCTGGGTATTTTCAACAAAACAAGCACATAAACTATCTGTCTGAAAACAAGTAGACAGTCTAAGCTTGGGCATCAGCAACTTGATGAGACATCTATTTTAACTATTGTTTCCAAATTTGCTTTCAGATTTTGAGCTTGGTTACCATTTCCTCAAGCAAAATCTGCCCAGTGTTGTCAGAGAGTGATGTCTATTGTCTCTCTCGAATGTGAAGATAAATATTGGGGAGGAGCATCCTATGTTTGGAAGCACATGACTATACTTACAATGTTAAGGTCATCAATTTAATGCGTTCCCATCATTTAAAGACTGTGCCCAGTTTAATAACTATTTGGACCTACTAACTTTGCAGTTATTCTGTGTGGTGGCATGTAAATGAAGTTTAAAGCTTCTTTTTTGTTTGCATCTGCTCCTGAGCCAGAAACTTCCATTCCAGAAAGGTATTGGCCAATCTATTTCTTTCCCCACTGCAGTGCTATTGAACTCACTTCTTTGCTGCTCTGACTGATGACTGTAGTTCTGCCTGAAAAAGGTTGACATGAACTGCAAACCCTGTGCTGCCTGATTCACTTTAACACACACACACACACACACACACACCTCATTCAATGATATGACACACTTATAGAAAATAAAGCCAAGTTATAAAGGACTGCATGAAAGAATTTGAGATACTGGTCCCTCCCGTGCCACAAGAGGAAAATTAGATATTCATGAAGCTGAGACAGATATCTAAGTCTACAGAAGTTATGCCCTAACCACTAATGGGAAATAAATAACATTTTGTGTTCTATAGCATATAAAAATATTATTTTGTAATACTTTTAGTCTGATTTTTAAAAAATCTAAAACAATATGAAGTCCTGTGCTTGCTATCCCACCAAGGCACCATAACATCTTATGACAAAAAAAATAGTAAAAGTATTAAGATTTTTCTCCAATAGCTTAATAGTTTGTGGGACAAAAAGCCAGAACACAATTCTGACATGTTATCTTTATACATGTCTCCTGTTTCCTATAAATGATCGAGCATCACAAAAACTTCAAATTAGGAAAACGAGAGGGACAGACTTCAGTGCAGCTGTCTCCTATTGTCACCCAAGGCAGTTACAATTTACCCCAATCTGTTCCAAGCTCAATTCTAACTTCAGAGCATTCGATGTTCAGTATTCACATTTAATCACAGAATCAGATGCTCACTATCAAGTTCCATCTGGAGGTTAAGTAAGAAGCTTGCACTGAACGTCTCCTAGTATATAAGTCTCTTCTTCTGTGATAGCCAACAAAGCAGCTAACAGCCAGCCAGCAATGTGGAATTAGTAGTGGGAAGGTCAGATAGTGTAAAAGGCCAAACCCCTTCCAGGCAAGAAGACCCCCCCCAAGTCCTGGCAGACCTGCTTCCCTAGGGCACATCATAAAAGTAATTTACTGACAACTCACCTTACCAGGGGTCACTGGGAGCTTCAAGTTTTCTGGAATTTACTTTTAAGTGGTATGATTAAGTGGGGACAACCATTGGCCCCAAAGTATTTATGCTGAGAACGAATGTCTGTCAGAATTAAATTCTTTGTGTGTGGTGGTTCCAGACTTAAAAAGATGTGTGCCCCGATGAAAAGGACATATATTCTATTCACCAAATTAAATCTTAGAATGAATATTGGTTAATTGATTTATTGGGGTTTTAAAAAAACACTTCAGAAATCCCAACAGACAACACTGCCTAATAAAAAGAATGCAGTGGCTAAGTTTATTAAAGCCTTTTTGAACTTTCCTGTTCCAGTCTCTTCCCCTCTCACTCCAGGGAAAAATGCATTCACATGATTTCAAAGGAGAATGGAGATGCCATTTAAGACAATCCAAGAAAACCAACTTAAAAGAATATTTGCAAGAAAAGCTGTTTTGTGACTGAAACAAGTCTCCTGCCTTCAGTTTTTAAAAATAATTTAAATATGAAAATTTTAGTTTAATATTAGGCAGAGAAGGATTTTTCACATAAAAAACTGTTTAAAGTTAAACTATATGTGCATGGGATAAAATTAAAACAGATTATTTGCTCTGCATGTGGGATATAGTCCTAATCTAGCTAGGGAATGGAAATGAAGTGAGCACCCAGTGGCACAGTCCTCCTCTCTGTAATAACAGGGCCGCAGCACACAATTTCAAGGAACACCCACAATGAAAATTATTATTTCCGAACAAAGAATTGTTTTGGAATAAGTTAGGTCAATTGGCACCAAGGGAATCCTCTGAAAGCAATGCTGAGCACAGAAACCCTTAAGCACGTAAGCAAAATCAGCAAGCACCACCTTGTAGCCTCTGCAGCGTTCACAACTCATTTACTCTGTCCACAGCCCAATTAGCTTCTGTGGACGCCAAGCAAGTAGGAGAAGAAACTGCTCTTGATAGGTTAACAGACAGCTTAAAAAGCTGATTTGTTAAGCTGAGATTATTTGTTCAAATGCTAGTGAGGAGGGAGTCTACTGAGAATATTTGGAAATACTCTACTTTTGAGAATGAATTATAGTATTTCAGAAACAATTGCATTATTGGGCAATTTAAAAAGTCAGAAACTCCTTACAACAGCTCATTTGCATCTTCCTTATGAGAAATGTATACTTTTGGATTTGATTATCACTTAATCTTTGGTGTATCTGGGCTTGGGACCCTCTTCTGTCTAATTGTACCTTCCTTCCCCCAGAGGAACATGGGCATGGGTATGTCAACCAGTCGTGGGTACCAGTCAGTGTTTTTATGAGTTACCATTTACAAGAGGTAAACACTGGACACCCTTCTTTTCCACAACTGATATTTCCTATATTCTAAAACATCTTCCTGGATCCCATCAAACATTTTAGGTTGCTAAAACACTCAGTTTAAAAATTGCACCTTAAGAGTCTTAGGAAGGAAATAGAAATTCAGGAAATTCAATGCATCAAATGTTTAACAGGAAAAGTATCTGAATATTTCTCTATGTACTAACCCCATACCTGGAGAAACTGACAAGAACCATAGTTATTAATGACTCCATTTCCCAGGTTAATAATTGAGGCTGTCAGGGGCAAGCTGGTGAACCCATGGGCACAAAGCACTTTGAACAGAGCTGGAAGTAGATAGAAACTGGCATTTGACCCCAAGGCCTGTTTTCACTCTTGCCCTTCTCTGTCTACTCCCAACATGATTGTTACTGATCTTGTCTTTAAAAAAAGATCAATTCAGATCATGCCATTCTTCTGTCTAAAGCCCGAAGCAATTCCCCTTTTCACTGTAAGCAAAAAGCCCAAGACTTCCACAATAAGACCCAGTGTGATCTAGTGTGTTTCCTACCCACCAGCCCATAGCTGCTTGGCTCTGCAAACTCTCTTGCTCTCTAGGCTGTCCCTTCCCCCAGCACACTAAACCCTGTCCATGGAAAGGTCATTGAGTGTCTTCACCTTCAAATCCAGGTTTGGACAATCATTGTGTTGCTTTCCTGAACACTTAAGACATGACCCTGTTGTTAGTTGAAATTTGAAGCCTCAGGTCGGGCTGAGGTACCTCGGCTTTGAGAAGCACCCTGAGCAACAATGACCACACAGACAGGTGGTATGTGTTATCTGACAGAATGTGAGGTGCCCAGTGAGCTCTGCCTGAGGGAGTGTTGCCTTAGGTTTCTTTTCTGGATCATTAAATCAGAAGAAAGCAAAAACCACCTTCCCTAAGGCCAGGCCAACATGGATCACATAAGTCACTTCTCTTGGCCATAATTCTCTTATAACTTGTATGGCTTTCTTCCTTACAGGATTTTAGAGCCAAGAAGTATCTATGGTGTCACATCGTTGGCTAGCCTGGCTGTCCAGTGAGCTTCAGGTGTCTACATGTCTCTGCCTCCCCAGCATTGAGATTGGCAAGCTTGAGTCACCATACCATGCCTGGCTACAAACTGGCTTTTTAAATGTGGATTCTGGGGATTGAACTCAGGTCCTGTGCTCGTTTAGTAAGCACTTTATCAACTGAGGCATCTATTTAGAAGACATTCTAATAACTGATCGCAAGGAAAGATGAACAACTCGTCATCACATCTAAGAGACTGTTTTTTTCCATTTATCTATTATTTTGCCCAGAAGATACACACACACACACACACACACACACACACACACACACAAAGCCAAGAAACTGAAGAAAAAAAATCCGAGAAAGAGAGGCTACCTTGTAGGTTGCAATTAAGGAACTATCCCAACTATGGTAAAGTGTTGGTGGATCACACAGAAACCTGAGGTCAGCCCCAGGGTGATGGGTATAAATACGTTATTAGCATCCTGGGGTGATCTGACCTTTCAAGTTCCTGGAGATGTAAAGAGAAGCTATAATTGTGACCCAGGCCGGGGAGGAGAGAGCGGCTGAATTCAGTCCAGGACAGTTGTTGATGACTTGTGACAGATGTTTGGTGACCTGTGTGTGCCTGGGGGTTGGGGGAGAAGTGGGCTTAAGTTCTGCCTCACTTTTCCTGAACAGGTGTGTTCACACTCGCGCACAAAAGACGGTTGCTTCCTCCCTGCATCTTTCTCAGGAAGTCTAGCATTTAAGGGGAATAAATGGGCTACCCTTTCAACCCTCTGAAGAGCAGCACTCCCTGATTTTATCTTCAACCTTGAGCATCTTACCCTCTGCTGTGGATGCAGNCCCCCGCGCCTTCAGACATAGTTCTCGCAGTTTCCAACTGCCGGCTCCAGGGGCTGCTGTGCAGATGTGGGCCCTACCTAGAAACAGCCCGAGGACAGATGTCTCTGATTTAGGTTCCTGATCCTGTTTGGATCAAAGGTGCTTTAGGCTAAGAGGGTGGTTTAAAAACAGTTTATTAGAATTAAAAAGAAAAAGTAAATAATTTGGCTAGTCTTTAAGAGAAAGACAACATAGCCACAGTTGAATATTTGAATTGAATGTTCTTTTCTCAGGAATTCTGTACCCATGTATGAAGCTGCATGGTTTTTTGACACAGCTTTATTTCTGTGTTAGCTTCAGCTTTTTAGATTCAGTTCTATAATCCAATTAAACAATTTCAGTTGCTAGCAGTGAGTGCATTAGTGCAGGTCAACTCTTTTCCCTGCTCAGCCGCATATCAGGGATAACAGGGTAATGAATACTACCTTAAATTATTTTTCAGAGTTTTTCTGTGATTTGAAGGCTCAATCTGTACAGTAATTAGGTGAGTAGATGAGGTTAATGATTAAACTGGATGCAGCATGCCCAAGCAGAGTGAAATGGAAATCTGCTAGATAAGAGGAGTGATGTTTTACCTCCTCTGTGGTGGCAACTTTGAGCACAACTCTGAGCGTTGTCTCTTGGTCATGAAGTCACAGGTGCATAGAAAATGGCACGGTTCAGAAATGTTTTTCTGAGACCTTCTGCATGATTATCACTATAAAACAATCCTCATAAACAGGTACCTGAACTCTCAAAGCACATTTTGATTGAAGACGGGAAAGATGATTTTTATTTCTAACCAATAATTAGGTTTTTAAAAATACTTCAGATACACCCCCACATCTGACGACTTCAATATTATGACAGTTTGGCAGAATCTCAGATTTTACAGTCTTAAAAAATCCTAAATACTAATTGATAGAGATCATTAATAATTACATTAAGGCAACATTGCAATAATTGAAAATATTTTGTACATGTTTGGCGAAGATAGCAAATCCATTGGTAAAATGTGCATATATACATATATATGTGTGTATATACACATATACGAGAGAGAACCCTGAAAAGCCACATGCCAGAGCTGCAGACTCAGAAGATGATAGCAGGAGTGTAGAAACATCAAAGAAAGGATTTGCTTATAGACTGGGGTGTCTTTTAACACACTGAGTGAGAGTGATGGGGACAGCAGCTTCTACAGTCAAGGTCTGAGAGGGAGTAGCTAAGGCCGTTCTTTTTGTACATTCTTCTACTGGGCATCCAGCCCATTTCATTGCATTTACTGATATTTTGTCCCTATTGCTTGGCTGTAAAACATTCTTTCAAAGGTTTTATTGATCTGCTTTAAAACCCCAACCAGTTGAGTAAAACAGTCATTGTAACCTGACATTATATGCTAATTTTAAAGCAGCTAGAGCCAAGGACCCCACCCTTTCTGACAGTCTAAACCTGTGCTCTGAGCAATAGCTACTCAAAGGCAGAAGTATGTGCTTAGTTTTCAGTCTCAGTATTTCCTTCGCAAATCCCACAATTTATTGACTCCATGGCAGATTGACACAAAGCCCCCTCCAAAGTAAAGACGGAAGATACTACACTACTAGACTAGCCAGGCTGAGAAAAACTACTGTGAAAGCAGCAGATTCCGATGACAGGTCAGGCTCCTGGGTCAGCTGCACAGTGCTTTGTCCCCACCACACATGTGCTCTGAGGACTCCCAGAATGCAGTGTCTGCCTCTCCATCATCTAATGTCTCCCAGGATGCAGGGTCTGCCTCTCCATCATCTAGTGTCCTCCAGGATGCAGGGTCTGCCTCTCCATCATCTAGAGTCCCCCAGGATGCAGGGTCTGCCTCTCCATCATCTATCTAGTGTCCCCCAGGATGCAGGGTCTGCCTCTTCATCATCTAGAGTCCCCCAGGTTGCAGGGTCTGCCTCTCCATCATCTAGAGTCCAAACGAGAGCCTACAGAAATGAAGGCATTTTTTTCTCTAGTGTCATAGTTCTCTTCTGAATTTTAAAGATTATTTTTAACTATGTATGAATCAGTGTGTCTATGTGTGGATATGGGCACGTCAGTGCAGCTGTCCTGGAGTCCAAAAGAGCGTGTATCATACCCTTGGAGCAAGAGTTAGACTGCTGGGAGCTGCCGGAAGTGGGTGCTGGGAACTCGGGTCCTCTGTAGGAGCAGCAGATGTGCTTAAGCACTGAGCTATTGATCCAGCTCCTGGAGTCACATTGAAAAGACATTTCTTTTCAAAAGGCACATCCCAGGCTTATTGTTATTGTTATTATTATTATTATTAGGTAAGGAAAAACTCCATATGTATCTATGTAATTTTATTTTTGTAGAACCATCATTTTTTGACACAAATGATAACACCATTGGAAACTTTCCATACATACCAATTGAACATCTTTTAAGGGAGAGTTGTTTTAAAATCACAAAGCAGATTTATCAGTGCTCACTAGAGCCCCAAGTCATGGCAGGGGCTGCCATCATTTCTTTCGGAGCCCTCTTTTCATGTTAATATTGAAGATCATGGTACTAGCTCAGGCTTACAAAGCACTTCATGTTTATATGAGTTGTGCATGCAGCTGTTCCCTGGTACTTTGTGAAGACATTGAACCAACGAGGAGCATGCTCAGCTTGTCCAGCGCAACAACCAGAAGCCAAACCTATCTGCCTGATTCTAGGTCCTAGGCCCTCAGCCCCACAGCCGACCATCAGTGGACCTGCTCCAGCCCTTCTTGTGGAGCAAGATGGCTCATCAAAGCCAGGAAAGCAGCTCAGGGTCATGGTTGGAACTCAACAGTGCTCAATCTGCTGCTGAAATCTGGTGGTGGTGCCTGTAACTGTGTTATCTCACACAGTTTACTTTTGGGGCCCAGTGTCTTTATCTGGGAGATGGCATATTAATAGCTCCCCACAGGGGTCCTGTAGGGACAGCAGAGGTAATCTATGTAATGACTTAGGAAAAAAGTGCTTAAAAGGAAAGAGATGAGTATCTTTGCAGACATCAGGGCTTGCTGGAGGATTACAGTGTCAGGCTACACTGTGTACTTAATGTTTGCTACAAGGGTAGATCTTAGGTCTCACACACACACAACACACAAATGTACTGGATATCTATAAAAGGGAAAGGCACGCTACCATCTACCATTTACAACGGCTCTGGTGCTGTGTCTTCTTCATGAGGTCATAGGCCGTGGGAGGCTGACCCCCAACATCTCTGAGCGGTCTGCTCTGCTCATTCTGGTCAACAGTCTAGAGGAGACATGCTCAGAACTGATACCTTTCAAAGGTGACAGAGGCTGTGTCTAGAGTCCATATTTCTTGGAATTTCCTCATTTTACCTGATTACTCCAGGAATTATTATTAGATTCGCGATTTACTCTTGAAATCTTGAATAAACAGGAAGACTTTCACAAAGGAACTTTCATCATCTAATTCATAGGAGAAAGCATACCTTCACTACTCAGTCACCAAGGAGACACTCTAGCTTAAGACAGGATGCATGAGGAGCCAGAATTTACAGATGAAACTGACTCAGGGTGGCACAAAGCACAGCGCACGTTCTACTAGCTACAAAGGTCCTCTCAAAGGGACAGGTAGTTCATGCCTTGCCCCATTTTCCTGCTTTGCCTGCCAGGCTAGCCGTCCCTTGAGCTCACCGGGACAGCCACCTCTTCCTCCTTGCAGAGGTTCTCAGAGATGTCTCTGCTCTCTGTCCGGCTCTACACAGGGCTTCCAGTATTGGAATTCAGGTTCCTATGCTTTCCCAGAGAGTGCTTATCCACTGAGCTATTTCCACAGCACCTCATAAAAGGTAATCTTACTGCCACATTTTAGATCATGTTGTGCAGGAAAAAGTTTCAGAGTCAGAGACTTCCCAGTGTGTAAGAGCTCACAAAGTCTCCAATTCTGAACCATTTCAGATTTCAGATTTTTGGATCTGAGATGCTCAATTTGGAACAAGGGTCTTTTTGTTTTATGAAAAATACTAGGTACTAGATTTCAAATGAGATTAAATTGAACACTTAAAAAATGAAAACAGCATTGTTTTCATAGTGCTCAGAGCATTCTGATGCAAAGTACCAGCAATACCCAATAAGGTAAAGACATTGCCTTGATTAAAAAACAAAAACAAAACAAAATCCACTGCAGTAAAGACTTTGTTTACATTTTAAACAAATTAAATCAGGTCTGGGACCAGATTTCTAAATAATCAAAAAAGAAGGTGCTTAAAAGTGAGTATTTGGGGAAGACAATGTCTACCACTTTTTATGGTTATTAAAAATATGTTTATTTCTGCCACCATAGCAATTCTCTTTCTGGTGCAGTTTAATAACTTCTAGGTAGTAATTGATATGTCAAAAACTTTTAATATGAAGCCAGATGTGTTGGCTGATGTCTGTAATCCCAACACCTTGGAAGACTGATGCAGGAGAGGTACAAGTTTGAGGCTAGCCTGGGTTACAGAGACCCTATCTTAAAAACATATAAAAAAATGTAAACTCTTTAAATAACAGGCAGTATACAAGAACCTCTCAAAATGGTAATGCCCCAACTGTAATGTTTTACAAATATAATTTGCTGCTCTCTTTCAGCGGGATGTGTGCTTTCCCTCGAACTGAAGAACGGGGATTGATGCTTTCTATGCATGGCCTAGTCACTGCTGTGTCGACACATGCATGCGAGCTGTGTTCACAACACTACTAGAAAAAGCAGATCCTTTCTCTCTTCTGCTTTGAATCCTATCACACAAGCATTGACACCAACATTTCAGGGGCTGCCATAAGATTCCAACTCAATGACAGAAAACATGAAAATTCTGAAAAACTAGAACATCCCCCCAGTGTGCAGACAGCGAGCACTTGGATTTCAGCAAACTCCAAATGCTGGTGATTCTGAGCGTGAGTTCCAAGGCAGGAGCTACACAGGCAGGGCTGGTCCCAAAACACCCTCTGTCATCCTCCACATGTTCCTGGGACTGCCGGGCACTAGGACTGGGTATCTCAAGAGCCCTACCTCAATGGGTTCAGTCACCCGGACAATCAGCAGCTATCAGCCTTATGTCCTCCCTCCCCCATCAAAGGATCGCTTCAAAAAGCATCTTTTGAAGGGAGCATCCAAGTAGACAGAGAGGGACAGGGGTCCAATGACACTTGCTCCAGTGACAGACAAGTCTTTCAGCTCCGATGCATGCTGCAAGCTGCGGGCTGAGGATGTGGCCCTCTCTGTCCACTGACCGCTCATGACAGCCACATGGTGAGTGATGCCTACCAGGTCCCTGCAGGGGTCATGTGCAGACTGCTCCTTCCTTCTGCACATTTGCAAGTCCTGGCTGACTTCTGGGTCCCCAGAACTGTAAGCTACTCTGGTGAGATTATGTTAGAGTACTTTCCAGGGTCCAGGTCCTTTGCAAGTAGGGTTTACAGAGACAACAGCAAACTACATGAACACTAATGATAACAATTTGGCAACTAGTCAAGCACCAGATTCCAACATGGAGAAACTAAATACAAACACGAACATAGTGGGTCTTTTTAAAATAGCACTTTTTAAAAAGGACTCTTTTCAAAGCTTGATGTCAGCCCATGAGATGGTTCAGCGAATCAGGGGCGCTTGCTGCTGAGCTTGATGACCTGAGCTCAATCTTCAGGACCCACGTGACAAAAGGAAAGAACTAATTTTCGCAAGTTGTCCTTTGACCTCCACATATATGTGCATGTGTACATGTACACACATGAACACAAACATGCACACACACGTAAATTAAAAAAATACCATTTTTCAAAACTTCATGTCAAGTGTTTTACATGACCATAGTTAACACATCCCCCCTTTTTTAAATATTTATTTATTTATTATGTATACAATATTCTGTCTGTGTGTGTG
>LOJH01031620.1:255-16778 GCA_001685095.1 Ellobius talpinus
TTAAGAGCACTGGCTGCTCTTCCAGAGGTCCTGAGTTCAATTTCCAGCAATCACATGGTGGCTCACAGCCATCTATAATGAGATCTAGTGCCCTCTTCTGGCCTGCAGGCACACATGGAAGTAATGTTGTGTACATAATAAATAAATAAATTTAAAAAGACATGTCCAAAGAGACAGCTGCTGTTACTGACTCTGAAATATCCAAAATCCTCTGCCTACAGCCAGCAGGTCACCGATGTGTCAGAGGATCCAGTGTGTGGCAAGGCCGGTTCAGATGTCTTTACTAGGCAGAAGAAAGGAAATCATGGGAAGTAGTTACTGAAATTAGAACCAGGCTTTTTAATACCAAGTATTAGCACTGAGTTATGAATGGAACCTCTTTTAGTCTCTCACAGTCAAGTGCTGTTAGCCAGCAATGGCACAGCAAAGGGTTTGGATAACTTCTTAAAATTCTAGGGCACATTGATGTAGGAAACTGAGCTTCAGAATCAGGAAGCAACTGACCTGACATACAATTAATCAATATCTGAAGTTCTGCCTACCACCCAAGTCACCGGGAGCCCAAATGTGTGTGGCATGGATCTTAGTTCCTAGCTAAAAGTCTCTTTCATGTCATGAATGAATCAGCCACCCCAGAGTTCTAGAACTGTAGCACATTTTTTGACCCTCGGTTCTTATTGGATAAACATCAAGTAGGAAGTGTGTGTTGATGGGACATTTCTTGACCCTTGGTTCTTATTTGATGAACATCAAGTAGGAAATGTGTATTGATGGGCTAGAGAAAAGGCTCAGTTGGTACAGTTGCATGCCTTGCAATCCTGAGGACCTGAATTTGATTCTCAGAACCCATAAAAAACCCAACAAGGTATGGTGACAAAATATTCACAAACCCAGGGCTAGTGAGGTGGCCACATGTGGACTTACTGACAAGCCACTCTCTCTGCCTGTTTGAGGAGTTCCAGGCCAGTCATGAGGCCTGTCTCAAAAGGAAGGTAGATAGCACCTGTGAGAGAACACATGAGATTTTCCTCTTGCCTCCACATTCATGCGCACACATGTGCATTCACCCTTGCACACACATGTACCATGTACCAGCATACTCTTGAACACACATATGTATACCAACGAATAAAAGAAATACTATTGATAATTCCATTTTGTTTTATACTGGAGACATCATCTTATTTATAATCAGTTTCATACATTAAACTATAAGATATTTAATGTTTGGTGTCTGTTTTATTCACAAACCCAAGAACTGGTGATTGTCTCCATAATCATTATTGGACAGAAGCATAAACAGATCAGGACGAGGAATTAAGAGGCACAGAACAAGCCTGCCACATTCAGAAATGCAAGGAACTTTGGCCAATGCTCTCCTTTCAATAACATTTATTCCTTCTGAAAATGTCTAACAACCAAAGCCACACACATCTGAGTTCGTGTGCCATAGAACAGGTCAGCCATTAGAATTCCTTTGACATGTGCCAGAGTGTGTGGCATATGTCTGTGTAAAAGTCTTAGCCACGCAAGCCTGACAACTGACTTCTGTCAGTCCCCAGAACTCAGCCAAGAAAATCTGTATGCAAGGGTACACGTGTGTAATCCTGAGGCTCGTTCGCTTGGATGGGAGACCAAGATGGGAGAATTATCTGAAAGCCTTTGGGCCAGTTAGTTTGGAGCACAGCACAAAATGGGACAGAGGACCTTGCCTCAGCAACCTAGGAAAAGACAATTGACTCAAAAAATTGTCTTCTGACTTCCTCACATGTCCTGTGGCATGCCCATGCTCAAACACATGTTTATATATAAAATAAATAGGTAGTAGATACACAAACAAAAAATTCCTTTGATTCAAGGAATGTCATAGATTGCATTTTCATAATCAAGATTTACTTTTACTTTTCATAATAGCCCATGCTCATCATAGGGTAGTTTTAAACTCAAATCTGTTTGTTTATGATAGCACTCACAGTGTAAAAATTTGAAGAAATGTAGTAATTGATTAAGGTAATTCTTAGTGAGTATATGTGTGTATACATGTTTATATGTGCGTGTATATGGGTTGCATGTACATATGTGCACATGTATGTGGATACCAGAGGTCCTTGCCGGGTGGTTTCCTACATGGCTTTTCATTTATTTTTTTATTGTGTGTATGCATGTGTGTGTGTGTGCATGTGCATATGTAAGTGTGTGCATGTGCACATATGTTTCATAACATACATGTGGAACCACTCTGGAGTTAGTTTCATACTGCTCCCTTAGTTTCCAGGGATCAAGCTTGGTTATCAGGTTTGGGAATCGAGTGCTTTTACTCACTGACCCATTTGTTGGTTCGCTCTCCAACTTGTTTTTTTGAGACAGGGTCCCTCACTGAACTTGGAGCTGGCCTGTTTCCTTAGCTCCAGGGATCCTCTCTTCCCTTCCTTCTCAGCACTGGGATTACAGGTGTGTGAGCATGCTGTTATGCCCACTAATTTGCACATACATATTTATTCACACAGCATTTTTAAATGCAAAAAAAGCATGAGAAAGTATTTGCTCATGTTCTTCTGCCGTCCTTATTTAATCTGAATTTGAGAAGTGTCTTTCTATTATTGAGCATAAACAGTAATCAATAGTGTATAAAACATAACCATCTAAGAGATGTTTTGGTGTCTTTCCATTTGAAGTGTGGCATGTTCTATGCAGATGTGATGGTGCCTCTCCCTAATCCCAGCAGTGGGAGAAGTAGGCAAAAGGGTCAGGCATTTCAGGTTGTCCTTAGTTACATAAGTGTAAGGCTACCTTAGACCCTGTCTCCTAAGACCATGTGATCTGCCCAGCAGACAGCCCAGGGAAATCACAGTTAAGGAGATACAGTCAAGAGGCCCCAATTCCTTAACAGTAATCCTGCTTGTCTTCTTCCAGTTGCAAATAGTGAGAACCTGATTGATTTCCATCCCCATCCAAGCGCTGTTCCAAGTCCCTCACCAATCTAAACCATCCAGAAAACTTCTTTTTCGGGTCCCACCCCAATCTCCTTGTATCTTCGTCACTCTGTTGTGTTCTTGGTGGCAGGCCTCACTCAGTTTTTGTTTCCAGCTCTAATATCCACGTGGAATCCTGCTCACACACCCGAATTTGTAACATTAGTGTTGAGTCCAAGCAGATTGGACCACAGGATCGCTTGTCTGTTGATCACCACTTTCCTGATTGGTCCTTCATTTCAGCTGATTCTGAGAGGAGTTTCTTTCCCTGGTGCCCCCTGTTCTCCATCGTGAGAATGGATAATTGATGAGCACAGCCTAATGAAATTTACTGCATCTTAGGGTAAGAAGAAGGGACCTCACCTCTTGTGAATCCTCTAGCAGAAGTATCTTCCTAGAAGGTGATGCTCAGCCTCCAGCCTCTGAAAGACCAGGATCTCACTTCTAGACCTGTCATTGCCTGTACCATTAGTGATACTGAACAAAATTGGTAAACAAACTAGAACAGGCAATGTTCTGGTTGACTTTACATTCTGCACTTCGAGTACTCCTTGGGAAAATGAATCAAACAGCATGACATGAACATGTGGGCTCTTGGGTGATGTCAGAGGATTTTACTTAATTGTACTGAAAAACGGAAGTTGCAAGTTTTATTATTTTGTGGACAACTTACAAACAATATCATTGTGAAATTGTGGGCTTTGATGAATAATTGTGGTCTATGGCAAGGTTTGCAAAACTCCTTTCTCATGTCTCATGAATCATAAAAGCAAATATTGGAAAGACAAAGAGAATTCCCAAGAACAAGCCTACGAGCTTCTCTCCTCCGTAATATACTCACCGTGCAGACCTCTACTGTGGCTGCCAAATGTGCAGGGTGTCCCTACCTGTACACAGTCAGTTTTACAGCAGGCATCAGCTGGGTGTCATTTCAGACAGCTCTGGCTTGGTAATATCTATTTGGAGAGAGTATTGGGTCCCAAGGCCGACAACCTAGTCCCCAAAACTTCTGGTTTCATGAAATGTCATCTGTAAGCCTCAAGTTGTTTTCCTTGGCTTCCAGATGGGGAACTTTGAATGGGCCAGATACACTCCCTTCTTGGATTTTACCAACTCACTTGAGTGTCTGACAAAACCCAGGGAGACACTTTGTTTTACTGGTGTATTAAAAAGGAACTTACAAGAGCTTGGGGTTGTGACTCAATTGGTAGAATGCTTACCTAGCATGCATGAAGTCTTGGGTTTGATACCGAGTGCCACATGAGCTGGGCATGGTGGAGTATTCTAGAACCCAGGAGGTAGAAGCAGGCTGATTAGAAGTTCAAGGTCATTCTCAGCTATATAGCAAGTTTGATGCCAGTTTGCTAGTTGTAAGGACCATTATGTGGTAATTATCCCCACTAAGGACCAGGATGAGGGAATCATTCTGCACTAAAGACCCCCATGTGGTAAGCATTCATCAATATCATGCCTTAGAACCAACATTACTATACCTCAGTAAGGACCAGTCTGTGGTAATGATACCACAGTTTCACAAGGAATAATTCTCCCCAACCACCAGAGCAGTATAGTATTTTCAGCCAGTACTACATAGGTTATAGACAGGGATATCTCTCAATTGAAACAAAATCTTATATCCCCATTTAAATTTTATATTTGAAAATTATGTCTATGAGATTATATTTTATTATAACTAATGAAAATTATATTTATCAGATTCCATGTAATATTGAAATATGTACACATTTATAATATTTACATAAGAATAGATACACATACATGTATTCAACATTTATCTCTAATAATAAAAACACTAAAAATATTTTCTTCTAGCCTCTTGTAATATATAGGCCACAATCATTATCCTTGGCTGCCCAGCTGTGTGAGAAAATATCACAAGGTCTTAATCATAATCAAATACTACTTTTAATAAAAAAAGAAAAACAAAATGCTGTGATGCTTAGTGTATAGAATAGACCATGGAATTAACTTGGTTAAATGCAGTGATTTTAAAAAATGTTTCATGAAAATTTTTATGCTTAATTTAAATAATCTGTTGTAATGACCCGCCCCCCCAAAGACACAAAAATATCTTATTGGCTGAGATCTGACGTCCTTCCTCCCAGCAGCCTGGTGAGTTCTTCATGGGAATATTTGCAGTTTTGCAGAAGTCAGATTGGTTAGACCAGACAAGTTATTCAAATTTGTCATGAAAATTTAGAGCCAGCCAGCCCACGAAACAAGAGGCCAGCTGTTCTACAGTCCCTTATCAGCACATCATTGTCTTCCTTCTGAAGATGTTGTCATCAAGGTGGCAGCATCAGCATCAGTAGGGCTTTGTAAAAAAAACACTATGAGAGTGTTTGTCTCAAGGAAGATCATGTGGTTAGTATCTCCCTGACCCTGTAAGGAGTTCTGCCTCTGTAATCCCAGGCTTGGGAGACTGAAACAGGAGGTTCACCATGAGATCAAGACAAGCATGCACTACATGGTAAGTTCCAGGTCAGTGTTAGATCTTATCTCAACAACAAACAAAAGTACTAACTGTAAATGGAAGCATCTATCCTGCCCGGTCCTGTAGCCGTTCATTCCCAAGGACATACACAGAGTCTTATATTAATTATAAACTGTTTGACCTATTAGCTCAGGCTTATTATTAACTAGATATTACAACTTAAATTTACCCATAATTCTTGTCCATGTTTAGCCACATGGCTTGGTACCTTTTCTCAGTGAGACAGTCTCATCTTGCTTCCTTTGCATCTGGATGATGAATGACTCTGCCTTTCCTCTTCCCAGAATTCTCTTAGTCTGGCTGCCCCACCTATACTTCCTTCCTTACTACTGGCCAATCAGCATTTTATTAAACTAATATGAGTGTCAAATCTTTGCAGTGTACAAGACATAATCCTACAGCAACTGGCAAAAACAAAAAGGAAAATAAATTCACACAGTTTAAAAACAATAACAAAACAGTTTCTTTGTTGACATTTAAGAACAATGAGATTTGAGAAATGGGGCTTTGGAAATGATAAACCAGGCAGCAAACCACTTGCTTTACAAGCACAAGGACTCGTGTTCAGCACCCCAGAACCCTTATAAAAGAGTATCAAATGGGGCTGCATGATTGCAGACTGGTGGGTCCCCTGAGCTTGCTGGCCAGGTGAGCCAGCCTACTCAGGTAAGCCCCTGGCCCTAATACAGAAGCCTTTTTCAAGAAGCACAATGGGCAGTGCCCAAGGAATGACAGCCAAGGCTGACAGCTTCCACACTCATGGACACATATGTACACATACCTGCTCAGACACAAACACATGCACACACATGAATACAGGCTATTTGTGAATAGTGCTTCAAACCTGTAGCCTACTGTGCTCGATCTCCATGGGCTCAGACACTTTTGCAGGGTCTTGCCTGGCTTGCACCTCAATGGGAGTAAACAGTGTTTCAACACTGCCTAGAACAAGCTCCAACTATGAGATTTACCTGGCTCATGCTTCTTCTGATTTATTTGGCTTACAGACTCATGGTGTTGTGTTCTCCGCTATGTCTGTGTAAAGGATATGTCCTTTGTTCTTTGCTTGTTCGATTTTCCCACTTCATTTCTGAGGACATGTAAATGATATGATTTGCATGGAAATCATGTGCTTGGCTCTAGAGCTGAATGAATCACATAGCAGGAGAATGGTAGCATAGGAAGCACCAATGCTCCCAGTGTCCTCGGCGGTAGCTTCCGATGTTCCATTAATAAGCGCAGTCCCTTGGTGCTTGAGCTGGGGTTCTTGCTGAGACAGCATGGAAAATACAAGTCCACCTTGTGCTGAGCTCTGTCCTGGTAAGGAATGTAATGCAAAATTTCTATCCTTCCCAGCATTTATCAATTCCAGACACAGACTTCACCCATGAAAATAGAACTTGGACCATAAGAGGAGTAACTGAATTTGACTGGCCCACTTGGGGACTTGTGTAAACTGTCTTTTGTCACATAGCAACTCCCCAGGCTTCTTCTTTTTCTACTACTCAAATTGAGGAGCCCAGTCAAATAGATCAGTCTTTCCTTCATTTACTGAGTCCCTTGGGAGAACAGAAAAGTACCATGCTGAGGGTCAGAGACATGAATGGGCACAGCAGCCATGCCAAGGTGTAGGAGACATGATTAAACAGCGCATTTGTTTAGACCTGATGGCTTCTTTCCCTGCCTCTCTTACCACTCAGAATTAGATATAATGGCTCAGCAGTTAGGAACATTTGGTTCAGTTCCCTGAACCCACATGGCTCACAACCATCTGTGATTTTAGATTTCAAGGATCTGATGCCCTCTTCTGACTTCTAAGGGAGCCTGTGTGTACATGGTACACATAAATTAATACAGGCTCATGCATAAAAATATTTTTAAAGAAAATTGGATAGAACAATTGGGATTATTAATTAATTCTTTAAGTCTTCATTCATTCCCCTCATCTAAAAAAATGAAAGAAAAAGAAAATCCACCAGAAAGACTGGATTTATAAATGTATGATTTCCATGGACCTGTTATTGATATTATTCAACAGGCCTTTCAGTTGGGTGTGACCTAAGACATGAGTCCCTGAGACTCTCAACATTGAACTCTCCTGCCTTCAGCCCCAGCGCGGGTTGAACACTGAACGAACAGGACTCTAGATCATACCGTTGCCCCCATCCCATCCGGTACATGTATCACTATTCTTAATAAAATCCAAGGGTGTCTGTACTCTAAAAAATATGGGTGAGACTTTGATTCACTCAGAAGTAAAAATAACTGACAACATGAAATTTATGAAAACCATTCACATGGGAACCAACTAAACACATCTTCATGTGTGTTGTGTGGACAGACTTCTAGATTCACACTGGGCACTGACAGTGTTCAGAGACTGAGAGCTGAGGAGCTGGCAGCATTGGTCAAGTGCTGTCCTTGAGAATATGAGGGCCTGAGTTTGGGTCCCTCAAACCCACATGGAAGCCAGATTTGCCGAAGGACATTCTGGAACCCCAAATGCTGAGAAGGTGAAGAATAGGCTGGTCCTTGGAACTCACTGGCTAGCCAGCCTAGTCAAACCAAAGAACTCAAGGCTGAGGGAGAAACCCTGCCTCAAAAAGTAAGGTAGAGAGGGATTTGAGTAACACATCTAATCTCAGCCTCTGGCATACTCTGCATGCACACATGCAAATATTAAATATTCCCACACCACACACACACACATGTACACACACACACACATTCTGAGTGAATACAGCCAGTAGCTAGCTACCTGTACAACTTTCTGTTTAAATAAGAGGTTATGAGGAGCACTTTTCTTTTGGGTTCTGTGGTCTAACTTTCATTCATTACATTGTGTATTCTTAAATGCCAATAAAACACTCAGGAGTACCTGAAGTTTCCCCAAGCCAGAGCACTTAACCCATCACATGTACTTAAGGGCTGTCCAAACTTCTGACACTGTAATAAAATGTTGCCATTGACGGATGTATTGAGCAGAATTCCTTGCTGCCCATAGGCCACAGGTTGGACATGCCTGGTTATATATCCTTGAGTCATTTTCATTTTGATACAATTATCTGTAGCTACTATTACTTATGAAATATAACCATTGGAGTTCAGGCTTCCACTTACTTCATGTTACAGAGATTAAGAAATCTGTTTTTAATATGTTCTGCTGAACAATAAATGTCACATGACTAAATGCCCAAACAACGCCAAGATTTTTTTAAATAATGGACATTAAAAGTCATTTAAGACAGTCTTAAATCATTTGCAATTCTATTTCCATTCTGTTCATGGACGTGCAAATACTAGAGCAATTAAACCAGGGCGTAGGTACACTGTTGTTGGAAGAGTGATTGCTGAGCATGTATGAAACCCCGGTTCCATCAGTGGCATCACATAGCATTGGATATGGTGACACGTGCCTATGCTGGGGAGGTAGAGGCAGAAAGCTGAGAAGTCCAAGGTCAATCTTCAGCTACAAAGGCAGTTCAAAAACAGCCTAGGCTATATAAGATTCTATCTCAAACCAACAGCAACAAAAATTTTAAAAAGGAAACAAAATCTCTATCCTAAATTAAGAAAAGAGACTGAGCTTCATGGATTTGTCACCTGTTACACCCCTGGGTGGTGTCTCATCCTTGTAGAATATGAAGCACCTAGCATCTGTAGATGCTTCGATGTTTGGGAGGGTAGTGGCTTTCATTTTTCTCAGGAGTGTGGGGACAAAGGTCCCTTTTAGTAACATCTGGAATGAACCTTTGAAAGCAGGACCACTCTGTTTTGAAGCTTGGCCATCTTCAAACAAGGCCCCAGCTATCTGCAGAAGGCCAAAAAAGGCTAACTCCACCTGTGCCTTCAGATGTGGGTGGCTGAGGTGTGACTTCTCTCTTACCTTTGCCTAGACAGAATGAAGCAAGGCTACAGGCTCATCTCACAGGAGATGTGTGATACTCTAATTATATGTAAATTTATTCTCTAATATATGGGAAAGAAACAAAGCAGAAGAAAATGATACAGTTTCTGGAAAAGAGCATCCATGTCACACTTGGGAGATCATTCACATTGGTTAAATGTGGGAGGCTGTTTGTTTCCCATGATCCTTTGTTTCTGGAGTTATTGCAGTTACTCACTTTGTAAATGGCCAAATTCATGTTTGTAGATTTGTTGAAGTGAGTTTTAACTCTAGGTTCATGAAGATATTCAGCTGAGATAAATGCGAAAAATCTCTAGCCAAATTTTTAGAAAGTAACTAAGTAGACATTTGAAAATATTTCTTTTATTTTTCTTGATGTGTACATTTGTGTGCTTATATGTCTATGTGCATGTGGGTACAGATGCTGAAAGAGGCCGGAGGATAACATTGGATGCCCTGGAACTGGAGTTGCAGCTGGTTGTGAGCCACTCATTGTAGCTCTGGGAATGGGCCTTGGATCCTCTAACAATGTGCTCTTAGCAGCTAAGCCATCTCTACAGGCACTTAGGTAATACTAAGTGAGTCTTGAATGTTCATTGTCATCCAAACTCAGTTCCCAACTTCCCAGCAGCATATTCTCTATCACCATGAAAAGGTAATAAAGGATTGTCATGGTGGTGCATTAATGAGCTAAAAGCTTTCTGTATGTTTGCTTGATAATGTGCTTTTCCAAGACCTGACAAACTAGTTTAAAGATTTGGGTGGGAAAATTGTTGATTAAATGAAAGTATTTGAAGAAAGAAAGCACAGCACTGTTGTAGAAAGAAAAGTCAAGTCAGCAATGTATTTGTGGGCAAATCATTTAACAGACAGTGCCATGTTGAATACTGAAGGCTTATTTTATCACTGTGGATGAAAGTGGCTGAAAATAACTGGTTAATTTAGTACACAGCTTTCGAGATCAAGATTTACCTAGAAGTTGCCTGTCATGGATCTTCTTCTCCTGGGAGAGGAGGGGAAAAATATGTTTTGCTATCTTCTTCAGGGGTCTTGAAGCACTTTTGAATAGAAGCAATAAAATACATCCTCTTTATGCANTAAGATAATGCTTTTTACAAGTACCACCTCAATTTTGTGTTCAGCTTGACAATTTGTATGTGATTTATCATGCTGAAACCTCATTTGCTAGACTGTAAAATAAATTCATTGGAAGCTTTTCATTACATGCCAACTGTTCAAACCCTTTGATAATGACTAAGGGAAAAGGAATTGGCATCACCAATAAGTTTGCCATGCCTCTGGGCATGAAATACTCTTGATTAACTTTTTCTACCCTCTGGAGATCTTGGAGGTTTCCCTTCAAAGGAACCGTCTCAGAAATGAAGCGTGGCCAATCTAGTTTGCTTCATTGTCCCTTCCAGAACTTTCTGCGGATGCTGCAATTGCAAAGATTTCGTGAGACCTATGAAGCAGATGTGTAGCTAGTAAGGCATCTGTACATATCAGAGATAGTTGTCACTGTTCTCTTGCTGTTATCTCATTCTTGATGGATTCTTGGGGGAGAGAATGTGCCATCCATGTCCCATTTGCACGTGAGCGTTCCACATCACTTATTCTCTGCATTTTAACCAGCTGTCAGTTTCTCTGCTAACCACCATCTAGTGCACACAGAGATCACTCTGCTGAGATCTGATAGTGGAACTACATTGTGGTAGACATAGAACCTTCAGCACAGTTGTATAGTGTGTCAGTGCAGGACGATACTAGCAGTGTTTACCCCGGCATTCTCTACACACCAGAACTGAAGCGTCAGAGGTTCGCAGAACAGTCTCAGCAGTACAGCACAGAACTTCTCAGCACAGAGCTGCTCACACGGTGAATATGCTTGAACTTCTTTCTGCTTGGAGCTCCGTTCCCAGGTATAGAGTGTCTAAGAAAGGCAGCCCCTCGGTCTTTTGGTGGATGTCTTATTGACATCTCTATTACTGTGATAAAAACACCACGACCAAGGCAACTTAGAGGAGAATTTGTTTGGGCTTACAGTTCCAGAGAGTTAGAGTCCATCGTGGTAGAAGGTAGTCCTGGCAATAGGGGCAGGAAGCTGAGGGCTTCACGTCTTTGGGTGAATGAGAAATGGTGGAAGTCTTTAAACTCTCAAAGTCAGCACCCTGTGAGACACTTCCTCCAACAAGGCCACACCCCCTTAGCCTCTACAAACAGCACCAGCATCTGGGGATCTAACATCCAAATGGCGGAGAGTATGGGGGGCATCTCATTCAAACCTCCACAATAGGCATGGGTGTTTTACAGATGCCGTTCAGAAGGTGGTCTTTGATAGGTGGAATATTAACTGGAAGCTGATACACAAAACAAATGATCTCTCTCTCTCTCTCTCTCTCTCTCTCTCTCTCTCTCTCACCAGGACTTGTGACATACCATGTCACCTTGGTTATTTTTTTTCAGGCTGACGGAAACTAAAGAGGAATGGCTTCAAAACTCATTAAATAATTACTAGGGTAGATTTTAATGTGTACACTCATATGTGTATACATGTGGCTGCATTTGTGCAGTGTGCATGTAGAGGTCAGAGGGCGACATGCATTGTTAATTCTTGCCTTCTATCCTGCTTGAGACGGGGTCTCTATGATAGATTTTCCATAGCATGTGGCAGGCTAGCTAGCCTGTGACCTTCTGTGTTCTTCGGTCTCTGCCTCTCATCTTACTACAGGAACACTGACATCACAGGCCTCACTACGTGCCCCACTCTCGTGTGCATTTGGAGAATTCACACTCAGGTCCTCAGGCTTGAAGGGCAAATACTGTTCCCAACTCACTGCTGAGCCATCCCCCCAGCTCAGCTCTGAAGATGAGGCATTCCACACATCCCCCTTGTCACTGCTTCACATGCTGTGTTAGTTCAATGTTACAAGTTCCGTTGTAATGGCTGCTGATTTGCAGCCTGTCCCAATGTAACTGCCCTGCAGTCCCTGTCATATTTCAGTGCTGCCGTGTCATGAGGGGTCAGGGAGCCTGGGAGTCGTGTCAGAAGAGCCTACCACCCTCATATATTAGCAGGCTTACTGGGCAAGGCTGCAGAAATGAGCTTCAAGTTCCAAGCCCCGTATTGAGTTGGTGATTTATTTGTTCTCCAGACAGGTCAATTAATTATTTCGCTCTGATGCCACCCTAAATTGTAAGTAGAAAGGGAGAGAAAATGAATTGTCACATTCTGTGCCTGTCTCTCTTACCGCTTACGATGACAAAAAGCAGCTTCTTTGGTGACTGGAGGTGTTCCCTTGAAATAGCAGAACTGGGTTGAACTTAGAGCTGCTGGTTAGCGCAGCTGAGAGGGGCAGCTTCAAGGGCTTTGAAGGCATTGTAGCAATGCCTCAGGATTTGCGTCCTCAAGAAGATTTCGGGTAAAAAGAGTAATTCTTTTCTCAAAAGTGGTGTGTATGTGTGTGTTGGGTTGGGGGTGTGTACGCGAAAGCAGATCTCAGAAGAGGCATTGAACCCCTTGGAGCTGGAGTTGTGGGTGGTTGTGAGTCCTAGTGTGGGTTCAGGGAACTGAATTTAGGCTGTTTTCAAGGCTGGTCTTGCACTTTTAACCACTGAGACATCTTTTCAGGCCCATGAAAATAATCACAATTTCATACTTTTTTTCTACACCTATTTTCCTTCTTGGTCATCTATAAATGTTCATCCCCCACCCCCCCATAGAATTGGTATAGTCACTGTATTGATTAAAGGCATTTTTAGATCTTCTTCTAACAGGTAATTGGGGAAAATGTTTTCAAACAGTGACCCAAGCATTCCTTGTTGATAGTGTTAAAATAGTCTGGAAAAGGTTCAGACTAATTCTATGGTGAGAGATGTTTTCCTATGGGAAAGAAGAAGCATCCATTCATGACAGATTGTCATTAATATAACCTTTTCACACAGTTCCTCTGTCCCAACTTGAGCACCATTTTCATCCATTACCCCTGCCACATTTTCCCTCATTCAAGTGAAATATCCCTTTGTTTCTCAGAACCCTGGCTTTGGCCCTAAAGATAGTGAGTGAAACACTAATTGGTAGTGACTAAGTATTTAGTAGAATAATGTTAGGCTTTTAAAATTGGCTCCCTGTGGGCTGATGGGATAGACCAGTGGGTGAAGGTCCTTACTGTAAACCTAATGATCTGAATTTGATCCCTGGAACCCACATAATAGAAAGAGAGAACTGACTGTAGCAAGCTTTCCTCTGACACCACACATGTGCTATGACACATGAACCCCCACCTGGTGTGCATATGCACAATAAATAAGTAAAATATAAAAATTAGTAATTTGTAAATTGGCTTCCTCGGTGTGGTACTTTGAATGATAATGGCCCCACAGGCTTAAATAATTGAATGCCATAGACACCAGGGAGTGGAACTGTCTAGGATGAATTAGGAGGTGTGACATTATCAGAAGAGATGTGTCTCTGGAGGTGGGCTTTGAGGTTTCAAATGCCCAAGTCAGGCCCAGCATCTTTTTATACCTGCTGCCTTTAGATCAGGATATAAGTTCTCAGCTACTGCTCTGGCACTGTGCTTGTCTAATGCCATGCTTTCCCAGATGCTTAGGGACTAACTCTCTGAAACTGGAAGCCCCCAATTAAATTCTTTCTTTTATAAGAGTTGCCTTGGTCATGGTGTCTCTTCACAGCAACAGAACAGTAACTAAGACACTTGAGAACAGCAACTTGAAGTTATTTAGTCCTTGAGTTCGCCGAACCCTTAAGGCACTGCCATGAGAGATAACTGAAGTGATTTCTGTGAAAGTATGTCAAGAAACCCTTGTGCCATTGCACAGGAAACAAATTCCGCTCCCGAAGCCGTGAGTTTGATCTCTTCCTCTTAATCCTCACACAGTGAGTCTTGCCTAGCTGCCAGGACATCACCTTGAGGAGCATTCCAAGACTGATGCTTTGTTTCTATGTATATGTGTAGAAGATTCTCTGATACTATCTTTACTGTCCGCACAATCTGGAATGGCCTGAAAAGAGACTCTTAGTGAGAAATTACCTCAATAAGGTTGGCCTACTTATGAAGTATTGTCTTGACTGCTAATTGTCATAGGAAGACCCAGCCTATTGTGACCAGCACCATTACCTAGGCAGAGAGTCTTGAACAGTTTAAAACTAAAGAAAACTGACTGAACACAAGCCAGTGAACAAGAGAGTAAGGGCGCCTATATCCTGTCTCTGTTCTTGACGGCAGATGTACTGTGACCCACTACCTAAGTGACTGCCCCCAAAATGGTGGACTATGACTTGGGATTATAAACGCAACAAACTCTTTTTACCCTCAGTTTCTTCTGGACAGTGTATTTCATTATAGCTACAGAAGTGGAGCTGGAGGCACTCAGGAGAAAAGGCCAAATTCCTCATGGAAACACATAGGACACATGAGGTACCAGTGTAACATGTCCTTCACAGTCATGGAAAAGCACCATAGTTTTATATTGTATTTTGGTTTGACATGGATAAGAAACATGAATATAGAACTGACCAAATATTTGAACTTTCATGATACTCAAATTTGTATGCACAACTAAATGTTTATAAATTATTTTGGCTTCTGCACAGTTTATGCACACTGGATTTTCCTGTGTAAGATTTGAAGTGATTTCCGAAAGAGCATCCTTTGAAACAAATGTAATAAATTCAAGCTATAAATAGAAAAGCAAAAATACCATCAAAAGGAGTAGAGAGATATATACTGTTTGGGGGCATGTTGCTGACCAAAAGGTGATCCAAATAAGGAGTGCCACACCCTTGTGTAACTGAGGAAGTCCCTTGGCAGAGGCTGGAGTTTTCATCACAGAAAATTCTTATTTTTTTTTAAAGTAAGAGTTACTTAGAAGACAGTGATTTTGAACTAGGCTTTTGAAGACAGTATTATGAGCTGGTTTGTATTTCCAAATGACTTTAGATCTCTCCAGCATTACTTTAACAAAGACCATCACAGCATATAAGAGGACAGCAGGCAGAAACAGGTCCCTTTGGTAGACAGAGATCTTGTGCTCTGGGGAGATGCACACAGTACAAGAAAGTACAGGATCCAGTCAGCCTGGATGGGAACTGAAACTGTGTATTCTTTGTCATGTTCTATGGCCTCATGGAACCGTCAGAAGTCTTTTCCTTATCTACAAAATAAAGATGTTAGATTAAACCGTCTGGGACCATCACAGTACTGTCATGGATATTGATGGGGAATGGCCAAATGGCAAATGGCATTGCCCCATCTGTTTCTCTTATCTTTGTCTTTGATCACTCCTTTCAGTTCATGTAACAGAGGAAGGTACACAGGTGAGTGGTGTCAACATGTAGATTATGATCTGCAACTTAAGGCTGGTACCATACTCAACACTTCCATCTGCCGCTCAATCCTGTTGCCTTTTGGGGCTTGTTGGGAATGTGTGATGATGGACATGGTTTTTGGGCTCAGCATCTCCCATTTGGAGCAAAACATGATGTTGTTTCAGAGAATAAGTAACTGCTTCCAATGAAAATCTTTTCCAAACTCACCTGCACTTGTTGTTTTTCCGATGCAGAGATGGAGTCTTTTAGGAAGACTTTTCCACACAGTTTAAAGCACAGGACCAACACAAAGAACTGCTCTCAGAAATGGGGCAATGCACCCAACCTGCATGTGAATGTGGGCCTCGCGAAGGAAAGTCACCCCCTGTGTTGTTCTGGAAGGAGGATGTGAGTGATCTTCCATACATGATGGCTAGGCACACAGTTTTGTCGAGAATACATTGGTAGGAAATCATTACACACTTGGTTCAAAACCCGCTTCTCATTTTAACTGTTCTTTTCCTGGGCTACTGGTATGTGGTTCAATGTCCTGTGAGGCTTTGTGGTGGTCATGATCCTGAGATCCAAGGTGGCCACAGGATGGCCAGTGCCAACAGCTGGCTGACTCACAGTGTTCTGGGCTGGTGCACTGTGCTGTCCCAGCTGTGTTAGACATTTTTCCATCTTGCTGTGTTTGCAGCTTATGATGTCTAATGGGACATAGACTCTCATCAGTCAAGGGTGTAATGATAGGGGAGCACAGGCCTGCTTTTCGTCCCGCCTGGCTCCCGCACGGCTAGC
>LOJH01031623.1:0-13227 GCA_001685095.1 Ellobius talpinus
CTCACCCAGGACTCAGCTCTGCTGTTTGGGCGTGAAGCACGTGGGCTCTGGCCCTGCCTGCTCTCTGTGAACCAGGGAATAAAGCTCTCTTCTCTTCTCCACCCCTTCCTCCCCCTTCTGTCTCTGACTCTTTCTGTCGCTGTCACTTCACTGATTGTGCGCCTCTGGGTCCCCAGAGTCTCTTTGGGAAGGGCTATTACATGGGAGAGGGCCTTCGGGCTAGACGTGCCCATCTATGGGGTGAAATCTCACCTCTTGCCTTCTGCTCTAGGGGTGGTGCGGACCTGGGGATGCTCTTTTATTAGAGACCCCCAATTCCAACTGTCTCCTGGGACCAGGAAGGTGTCCTTGGCTGGGAGTTGAGTGGTACTGGGGCCCTCCCTGTAAAAGTGGCTTCCTAGGAGGGTACCAGCTGCCTCTGGGCCACTCAGGAAAGTCACAAATGAGCTCTAACTAGCCTGATCATCTCCTCCAGGGAGGCCTTGAACCTGGGCTCAGAGGGACTTCAGTCTTGGATGGTTATGGGAAGTCAGCGAGGGGTCTCTAGGCATCCAAGGGCCTCCCTGAGGAGGTCCTAACCCCAGAGACTTCACCCAGTACTTAGGGTTCCATGCAGAACGGTCCCACCTCAGCCCTCTCTCTCTTTCCACAGAGTGGTGGTGGCACCGTGCCACCCATGAAGGTGGTGACTCCAGGAGCCTCTCGGCTGAAGGCAACCCAGGGCCCAGCAAGCAGCCCCGACAAAGGCAAGCACAGCAAGCAAA
Source organism: Ellobius talpinus (assembly GCA_001685095.1). Classification (NCBI taxonomy): domain Eukaryota; kingdom Metazoa; phylum Chordata; class Mammalia; order Rodentia; family Cricetidae; genus Ellobius; species Ellobius talpinus. The sequence goes on from LOJH01031623.1 coordinate 765, forward strand.
GGGCGGAGTACATGAGGATCCAGGCCCAGCAGCAGGTGAGGGTGGGATCCGGGACTCCCAGGCCCCTGGAGGGTCTTACACCAAGCCTCTGCTATGTGTATGGTTCCAGTGATGGTTCCTGTTCCAGTGATGGTTTCGGTGATTGTGGGTCCCTCCCTGTCATGATGCCCTCCATCTTGTTCTCCCTTGCAGCCCCCATGCTTTGGGATCTAGTATAGACGTGAGTCTCTGAGTTCACAGCTAGTTTTCTGCTCAAGGACAGAGGAGCCTCGCTCCCTGCTTGTGCAGTGCCTGCCCTGTGCAGATTTCACTCCCTTCCTCAGTGTCTGGGTCACTTCTAAAGCCAGCCCGTACCGCAGCCATCTTACCCTCCTGCCTGTCTTTGCCTCTGTGCATGGCTCCCACCTACTCAGCACCTTTCATTCTGCCCTCAGCTCAGGAAGAAGCTGCTTTTGCCCCTGCGTTTGAGTTACAGGTTGGTGGGCTCAGCTGACCTTTGGAAGGCAGATGAGGTGTGGTAGGAATCCTGCAGGTGCAACAACCCCTTGGGGTTCCATTTGTAGGTTTGGAGTTGACAGACTTCGCCCATGGTACTTGTGACCCTGGAGCCTGCTTGTGTGGTCTGCCTGGTCGGAGAGTGGAGGAGGCCTGGATGTAGCTGTAGAGAGCCCTACAGTGCGCTTGCTCAGTTCAGAACCTCTCCTGAGTGCTTCCTATGTGCCAGGCCTGTTTGAGGTCCCAGGAGGGCTTTATTCTGTCCAGACGGAGACCCTAAGCTCGGAAGTAGAAGGTTAGGGATGGCCAAGGCTGGCTGTGAGGTTCAGCCTATAGCAGAAGAAAGACCTGCACGGCAAATAGCAGTAGAGCTAAGACTGACCTAGCTATCTTAAAACCCACCCACCATAGACCCCAGATAACCCTGGTACACAAGCCTTTACCTACCTGATGCCTCCTAGGAAGACAGGCACTCAGTCCTCCCTAGACCTCTCCATAGGGTGGGGCAAGGCCTCCAAGGGCCATTCAGGCTTTCTCTCTCTCACTACCCCTAGGTTATGTGGCTGTCTAGACATCACGCATATCTATGCCACTATAGACTCTACCTGGGTTGGTATTTCCCACCCCAGCTCTCCCATCAGCTCTCCCTGGTTCCTTTGTGAACCTTGAAAGCTTGTTGGAAGGTTTGAGCTGGAGAGGGCATCTGCTTGTATGCCCTTGGCCCAAGGATGCTCTTCTATGGAGGAAAAGCTACTGGAGAAGGTTGTCCTCTTGGGCCAACCGTGCAGCCTTGGGAGGGAGGGATATGGAGCTGTGAGGAAGGATGGACACCCACCTAGCCAGACGGCCAATGAGGTGACAGATGTCACAGCCAGGTCACTGTCCTATACCTGGCTCCTTTCTGTTCCTGCTTTACTCTGCCTGCCTGGGCCACTGCCGTGGGCTCCTCCCCTCCACCCCTTCTCCATCAGTGTCTCCAGCTCCTCCACTGTCTAGTGATGCAACTCTCCAACCTGTGTCTTCCCCAGTTGTCCCCTCAGAGCCACCGCCCAGCTCCCAAACCCCACAGCTGCTGGACGCCACTGGTCCCTTCCTGCCTCTTTCCCGCCCTGCTGCCTTTGCCAGCCATTCCTGCCACTCGTGTTGTGCCCGGGTCTGCCCTTTCAAAGCATTGCTTTCTGGCAAAGCAATAGATGTTTCTTAGGAAGATTTTTAAATAAAGGCAGCAGTAAAGAAGCAGATATGGGAGGTTTGGCTTAGCAGAGGATTGCCCGCCTGCTAGCGGGGAGACCCCAGGTGTGATCCCCCAGTACTGTAGGAAAAGAAAAATTAGAAAACCAAACCAGACCATGTCATCACCTAATTCATCATCTTCTAAGGTCGTCTGTGATTACTGTTACCTCTCATCAGTTCTGTAAGACCTGTGAGGACTTTCTAAAATGCATATTTGATGATAGCTTACACACAAAGCAGTTTGAAGTCGGTGTCCTCAAACCCAGCCTGAATCCCTTTACTGCTGCCCTGCCCTCACGGCTGGTCCTCCGTTGGGCTCTGCTCCAGCATGCACACATGCTCCAGCCGCCTGGATCACTAAGACAAGGTCTCACTCAGTATCCCAGGCAGACCCTGAACTGTGGATTCTGTCTCAGCATCCTGAGTAGATGGGATGACAGGCCTGTGGCACTAAGCCTGACCTCAGAGCTCCCATGTTGATGAGATGAAGAGAATCGGAAGTGGTGGGGACCAGGGACACTGAGGCAGAGAGGAAATTCCGAGAGGGCCGTGCATGGCAAAAGGCGTGACAGAGGCACCAAGATGGCCGGAAGAGCCTTTGCGTGCCGTGCATAGGACCTAAAGTGGGTGGGGTGGGAACTGGATTCCCAGAGCTGAGGAATCCAGAACTTGGAATAGATGCGAAACCATGGACACTTCCTGTAGGCCAGCCACTTACTCTGTTTCTTTTAGTGGCTCACACGAAGGCACCACCAGAGAGCTGAGGGAACAGAGACCAGGGACTAGGACTAACCGGAACTGTGAGCACCCTAGGGGGAGAGAGTAGGAGATAACAGCACAGAGGCAGCTCCGTTAGTCCCTGGGTAGCACCAGGATGGCCTGGCTAAGGAGGCCAGCAGGGTGTGCGGCTCCAGCTTGATCCAGCCCTGTAGGGGACTCTGAGTCAGAGCCTGGAGAGACAGGCGTCCTAGAGTAGCCTGAGAATCTGGTGCAGTGTGGTCTGGCAGGGGAGGGTGCTGCCATGGACCCTGGGTCCAGAAGTGTCCTGCTTCTCCCAGAGGAAAGCTGAATCTCTCTGAGGCTTCTGTCTGTCACAGAGGTTCTGCTTCTTTTTAACAAAATCAAGACCCATGGGTGTAGGGAGGGGCTGGAGAGATGACTCAGTGGTTAGGAGCAATGGCTGCTCTCACTAAGGACCCAGGTTCAATTCCCAGCGCCCACATAGTGGCTCATGACCATCTGTAGCTCCAGTTGTAGGGGATCTGGTGCCCTCTGCTGAACTCCATGGGCACCAGGAACGGATACGGTGCGCAAACATACGTGCAGGCAAAACACACATACACATAAAATAAAAATAATAAATCTTAAAAAAACAACTCACAGGTGGCAGGAGACATGGATGTGACAGAAACCCTCAGAGACGGGGTAACTCCGAGCAGCATAGAGTTGCCAAGCAACCTGTTCCCTTTGCTTTAGTGGATCTCGGATGGAGTTGCAGCCAGTGTATCCCCAGATGGAAGCTGGCTCTTGAGAACTCCACAAAACGTGAAATCACAGATGGTCTCCATGAGGAGGTACTGGGGAGACATCCCCATAAATGTGTGAATGCAGTCGGGGAGTGCTAGTGCACACCTTTAACCCCAGCACTCGGGAAGCAGAGGCAGGTGGATCACTGTGAGTTCGAGGCCAGCCTGATCTAGAGCGCCTCTGCTTCCCAAGTGCTGGAGTTAAAGGTGTGCATTAGGCCACCTGGCTTAATTTTTTATTAATGTGCATGTGTGTGAGCCTGAGTCAGTTGGTATGTACCTGTGAGCCACTTGTGTGCAGGAACTCATAGATGCCAGAAAAGGGTGTTAGAACCCCTCAGGCTAGAGTTACAGGTGGCTCTGAGTTCCCAGCCCTCAGGTCCTCCGCAGGAGCAGAAGCACCCTTAGCCACTGAGCAGCCTCTCCAGCTGGGAGTTATAACTTTAAGTGGGCAACAGGAAGGCAGAAGCGGGGGTGGGGCAGAACCCAGCCCAAGGCAATTGGCAGAGAGAGCCCTTAGGTACCTGTTTTGAGTTTGTTCCAAGGCCCAGGAGGACCGGGTCACACCTGGCCCGTTGTAATGGACAAAGAAGGCCGTGGGGTAGGACCCTGCCTGATGATGAGAGCCACAGTAGAGGAGCCACTGCTGAATCCACAGCTTGCTTTGACTCTCCCGAAGGGGAAGGGAAGTCTTGGCTACCAACTGACACTTTGGTAAAGCCTGTATGAGTCACTGGTGGGCCACTTGTATGCTTGCCAAAGAGAACACAGTTCCCAGCAACGTGGTGACCTCCTGCCTTCCTCTGCTGTAGGCAGGGCTTGCTGAAGATGGTAGCGTTCCACCCCAGGGTACTTGGGAGAGCCTTCCTAGCAGCTGGGTGGCCCCAAAGGTCCTTAGGGGAGGACAGGCCCAGCGTTGATCTTGGGAGCCTCAGACAGGTCACTGGAGTGTGCCACACAATCCTCTTCACTCCTTTCCTCATAGTGGCTTTTGTTGCTGGTTTGGTTTGTTGCGATGGTCTCACTATGTAGCCCAGACTGGGTTGGAATTTGCTAAGTTCTCACCTTAGCCTTGTTTTGTTGTTTTTTGCTTATTTTGTTTGTTTGTTTGTTTTTCCGAGACAGGGTTTCTTTGTGTAGCCTTGGCTGTCCTGGAACTAGCTCTGTAGCCCAGGCTAGCTCAAATTTACAGAGATCTGCCTGCTCTGCCTCCTGAGTTCTGGGATTAAAGGCATATGCAGCTACTAGCACCTGGCTTTTTTTTTCCTTTATCAGGGCCTGGTAGCTAAATTCCAGGTGAGTCATTGGATTCAGTCACAGGATTCCAGCAGTCCGGTCTGTGTCACCCTCACCCAGAGCAAAATGCACATTTCCACCCCAAAGTGGAGATGATACTGGAAGGAAGGGGCCCCAGGAATCTGCATTTGTGATACATGCCATGGATTGTCCTTTGGAGATGATGCAGGTGGCTCTTAAACCCTACTTGAGAGACCATGACTCCAAAGGACAAGCCCGGGATCAATACAGAAGCAAGGAGGGTGTGTGTATGTGTGTGCACGTGCACGCAGGGCCTTCCGACTGGGAGAGTGAGCCTGGGAGCATAGCCTGGTCTCCAGCTACTGTTAGGACCACTCAGAGCTGGGGCTCGCGGACAGGGGGGCTACAGTGGGGATTCTGGGCTGACAGGGGTAGGGTGGGGGGGTACTGGTGGTGGCAGGATGCCTCCTTGGAGTTTCTAGGTGGGGCTAGCTCATCCCTGCTTACACCAGGGGCCTCACACCCAGGCCAGAGGTGGCACCTGAGCTGGGCTGAGCTACTGATCCCCATCTGCTGGCTTCAGATGCACCCCTGTCGCTGCTAACCTTTTACTTCTTTTCCCTCCCTTCCCCACCCTCCCGTCCCTCGTCCCCTCTGCCTGGGTTTCTCTGGCATCTCCTCTGTCTTCTGTCTTTCCTCTCAGTAACCATGGACTGAAGCCACCCCTACTCTGGTTTCTGGGCCTTTGATCCAACCCCATGCCTCCCTCACCCTTCTTTCTGCCCCCCAGACACTTCCCCACCCTGTCCCCCAGTTCAGAGGACCACTCTCTCTAGATGTCCCCTCTCGTTTCTCGCTTTCGCAGTTCATTTTCTCTTGGACTTATGGAATTTTTCCATTTTTCAACACTTCAGCCAGGAGCCAGCATGGAGGCTCTCCTTCGCTCTCTCTGACCCCTGACCCCTGTTTTTGTTCCAGGCCACTAAACCATCTAAAGAAATGAGCGGGTCGAATGAGACCTCGAGCCCAGTCTCAGAAAAGCCCTCTGGTTCCAGAACCTCCATCCCTGTATTGACTTCCTTTGGGGCAAGGAATTCTTCCATCTCCTTCTAGAAGGCCTCATGCCACCCCCGGCCTGCCCCTCCCTCCCTCCCTCCTGCCATTGCTCCCTGCTTCCTTTCATGCCCACTCCACCCTCCCCACTCTCACCCCTGAAGGGTTTTGGGGCCATGGCCCTCAGCTCTCTCATCCCCTCTCGGTGTTTTTGGTTTTTTAAGTGATTCTCTTTTAATGATCTTTTCTTTTCTTTTTTTTCTTTTTAAAGAGCAAAAGAGAAAACTAAAAACCAAACACACCGACTTTCCTTGACTTCCTGTTCCCTAACGGGGAGGGGGGCCCCACTTGGCCTACTTCCTGTCATCTTCTCTCCCTCTGCTCTTTCACCCTCTTCCTCCCAAGTCCATCCAACGTCCCCACCTCCCCTAACTTCCCAAGAACACTTGGAACCAACTCTGAGCCACGGAGACTTGTTGCAGCGGAGAGAAACCCCCCTCCCATTCGTTACTGGGTTCCTTCCTGGAGGAACAAATGGACATGGACAGACCCAGCATCAGACTGGACGACGGACCAGGGAGACAGACCCTGGCGTGGGAGACGCCCCACTGCCTGTCCAGCCTTCGAAGAAACACACCTCTGCTGCTGGCCTGCGGCTTCCTCTCAAACCAGGGTGGGCCTGTAGGCAGGCCTGCTGGACGGGATTGCCAGAGAAGAGGCCAGGGCTGGGGGGGCACTTGGTGCAAGGGAGGAGCCGGCTCACTGTTGTTCAGTGTCTGGCTGGTGCTAGCCAAGAACAGAAGGAGCCCCCATTCTGGGGGGAGCCCCCCTGTTCTGGTGGGAGCCCCCCCGTTCTGGTGGGTTGCTCCTACGTTCGGTCTGCCCCTGGGACTCTGCCTTGGGAGAGGGCAACCCTGAGCAGGGCACTTGGTAACTTTTAGTTTCCTAATTTAGCACTTTAAATGCCATTAACTTATTTTATGGGGGTGGGGTGGGCAGCGTGGAAGGGCCTAGACATGTTTGGAGGGGGGATAGGACTGGTTGTGAGGGAAACAGGGAGAAGGGGGGGTGGGTGCAGTAAAGACTGACCCTTAGCTGGGGGCAACGTGACCTTCAGCCAGCCTTTATGATTTGAGGGTTTTCAGGGAAGGGGTGAGATGTGATTTGCCTATGGGGATCTGGTGACCACTGTGAGGTGTTTGAGGGTCCCCAAGGCAGAGCCACCAGCTAGTATTCCAGTCTATGGATACCTTGCAGGGCAGACTGGCTTTTGGGTGGGCCCTGGAGGCAAAGGGAGAGGCTGGTTGGTCCTGGCCTGGTCCCCAGCAGGCACAGAGGGGCCAGAGCTAGAAGGAAGGTTAGAGGGGGCTCCCTTTGGAGCACAAGGAAGAGTAAGCACAGAGGTGTGGTCTTGAGACTCATCACCTGGTAAGCACAGGAAGGAACTGTTGAAGGGACAGAGCCCCAAGACCCTGGAGCCTTGCAGGGGAGGCCAGTGGCAGCTGTTGAGTTTGGGGAGGGAGGGAAAATTGGGTTCTGTTTCTTTTCTTCTTTTCTAATTTCTGCTTTTGTTTTGTTGGTTCACCCTTGTTTTCTAGCTTTGATCATTTTTGTACCAAGGCAAGCAAGCCTTTTTGAAAAATAACAAAAGAAGAAGAAAAAAAATCCCTCCCAGAAAAAAAAGACAAAAATAAAATTAAGAAAAAAAAAACAAAAAAAACACAAAAAAGAAAAAAAAACTAGAAAATGGGGGGGAAAAAAGGGACCTCACAATGATGCAATTACTTTTAATTGCAAGCAACTCTTTACATTTAAGTGAAGTGTCTTAACATTTTATATTGTTTTAAAAATATATTTACATATTATATATATAATATACGTAATATAAATATATATAAATATTTAAAAAAAGAAAAAAAAAAGAAAACCATAGTGCACTCTCCCTGGCTGCTCTCTGGCAGGGGAGGGAGCTGGGGACAGGCATGTGGCCTGGCTTCTGTAGTCGGTGAAGCAGTTTGGTTTGATTTGGCTGTACAGAGACCTCTGGCTTGGGAGGGGAGGGGGAGGGCCCCTCCACTCCATTTCTCTTTGCTTGCTACTCTTTGCTTGCCCCCACACCCCCTCAGCCCTGTGACCTGAGTGTGCACCCCTCCGTCATCGTCCTGAGTTGAGTGTCCTTTGTGGAGGGAGGGGGAGCTGGGACAAGTGACCATCCATACAGGGCTGCCCGGGCTCTCAGGCAGGGCCTATGGGATTTACATAGTTCTTCGCTTTGGTTCCCGCGCATGTGTGTGCTGGGAGGCATTTGTATGAGATTGTGTGCATCCTGCGTGTGTGCACATTGGCACAAGCCTACATAACTTCTGCGTGTGCACATGCGTGGAGTGTGTGTACATAGGCAAAACTTATATTGTATGTGTGAAGCTGTGTACATGTACATGAGCATAACCTGCCTGGGCATCAGCATGATTGTGTGAAAGGAACCTTGGGAGGAAGATGTAATGTGTGACGGACATGCCTGGCTATTCATGTGAGGACCATATACAGATGGGTAGAGATAACATGAGCTGTGGGTATGGCTGTGTTCCGGTGCAGGCAGGCGTGTGAGAGGGCCCCTGTGTGTGTGTCAGTGTGTGTGTGCACGTGTGTGCTCCATCATCCTGCACCACTCGCCCGGCTCCCCTCCTGAGGCCTCCCTCCCCGCACTTTCTCAAAGCCCACAGCACGTCAATGCCCCCCTCAGCTGCATGCGCCTTGCCGCTCTGTCCATCAGTGTGCTTGACAAGAGAAACTGCCACATTGGGGGACCCTGTACCCGGTCCCCTCACCCCTGCCCGCTGTGCTGTATTACTGCCACATTGGGGGACCCTGTACCCGGTTCCCTCACCCCTTCCCACTGTGCTGTGTTACCCGCATGGGGGGTTCTCTCTGGCCCCTTCCACAATATACTGTTTCCCCAGGGGCCTCAGGGCCAAGGCTTTAGTGGGGTCCCAAGTGGGGTCCCCAAGGCCTGCCTGGCTCCACCCCACCCCATCCACCCCGTAGGGCCTGTGTCGGTGTAGCAGTGATGGCTTCTGTGGACATTCTGTGACCTGTCAGTGTAACTTGGCAATTTCTAAATGGAAAGGGTTGCTGTGTTTTCTGTCTCTTTTTTAATGTCCTTCTTTCTCCCCTGCCTCCCTGCTTTCTTCCCTTCCCTTCTGGTTTTTCTAGCCGAGTGTTGGGGCTTTAATAAAACTTGTTTCTTTTTTTCTCTCCTGGATCTTCTTCCTCTGGGCTTCTGCCTCGTTATTTCTTTTCTTCATCTTCAGGGGCCTGGAAAGAATTGGGGTGACTAGCAGAGGGGTGGGGACCCCTGAAACCAGCATGCCCTGCATCAGCCATGGCATGGAGAAAGGACAGACAGGACAGGAATCATAGGGCTGGCACTACCTAGGGCGCATGATTACTGATACCCCTGGGATACAGAAGAGGGAACCCACTAATGACTTTCAAGGTAGGGTTTCTCTATGTAGTCCTAACTGTCCTGGAACTGGTTCTGCAGACCAGGATAACCTTGAACTCAGAGATCTCTGTTTCTGCCTCCTGTGTGCTGGGAGACATCACACCCTGCTAACCCCACTCATCCTAAAGAACCAGCTCCCACCTGCTGACACAGGAGAGGCTCCATCTAGTCCTCACGGCCACCAGTGAGGTGACAGCACCTGTGAGTGCCAGAGCCAGCACAGAAATACTGGGCATCCTTCCCAAGTCCAGAACTAGCGATCTGTAAATTCACAATTTGAATTCCGCTCCACTAGCCCCAACAGCAGTGCTTGGAGGTGGACAGCCCATGTGGGGGTTCAGCCTGTGGCCCTCTGGAAGGACTGACCCTTCATGTCATTTCTAGGACAGTCACTTTCAGACTCTAGCACTAACAGGAACCCATACCTGAAACACCCGAGACGCAATGAAATATACCTGCTACCCACAGTGCACAGAGAATGGGCAAAATGCCCTGCTCAGGGTTTTCAGGTACTGGAATCCAAAGGTCTTGCATGTTCTGTCTTAGAGGTGTCCCCATATTCTGCTTGCCAAGGCCCAGAGTTACCAGATCTTTTCTATCAGCCACTCCCCAGTTACCTCTGTCCCATGAGGTGGCAGGGTCCTGAGGCTACAAACCCGCAGCCATTTAGGGAGCCATTAGCATCATTCTCCTCTAGGGCCCACTAGCAAGCCAGAATTGAGAAACTGCTCACTGTTTAAGGAAACACTGCTTCATGAGTCACCTCTTGCCATTGCCCCCAGAAGACCTCAGTCACCAATGCAGCCAGACCTCATTCTATGTAGAGGCTGTCCCTGTGTCTTAGGATGTCACCAGGTCCCATTGTTGATTCCCCTTCACATTTCCGGAAAACAAATGGTCAACCAACCTCCCCCTTCCCCCTCTCCTTCCACTGGCAATTTAAAATGGAGAGCAAATAGAGCCATCAACTGCTTGCCAGAGATTCCCCCAAATGACTTCCCAATAGCCCTGGCTACTGTGCCTATGTGCTCCCAGGACTAAAAACTAGCCTCTGGCAGGGGAGCCAGCCAGCACACAGGCACCCACCTACAAACTGGCTGACAGCAAGCAACAGAACAAAGGGACAACCCTGTAACTATGGTGGCAATGAGTAATGTGGAGCTGCCAAGGATGACCAGGCCCTGAGGTCCCCTGATTCGGAGACCTTGAGTATAAGGAGTGAGAGAGCTGGGGAGTCGGCTCATAGGTGAAGTGTCTGCTGTACACAAGGTTTGAGTTTGAATTCCCGCCACCCATATAAAAGCCAGGCATAGTGGTTTGGGCCTGTAACCTCAGGGCAGGAAGAGGGTGCTGGGGACAGATCCTCTGAGCACACTGACCAGCCACCTTATCCAAAAGGTGAATTCCAGATCCAGTGAGAGACCCTGCCTCAAAAAAGAGGTTAGAGAACAAGAGGAAGACACCTACTTCCAGCCTCTGTATTAGTGTGAATGAGCACACACCCATAACACTAACACACAACTTTAAAAGGTGAATCACCCCCAGTAAAGGTGGCTCTCCGTGAGTTCGAGGCCAGCCTGGTACACACAGCGAATTCCAGACTGCCAGGGTTATATAGTGAGACTGGTCTTCAAAAACAACCCAAAACAAAACAAGAGCTGAAACAAAGGAGTGGAGTGGGAATGGGGAGCATATCTGACATCCCAGCACCTGAAAAGTGGGAGCAGAAGGAATTAAAGTCAGACTGAGCTACACTGAATCGGAGGCCAGTCTGGGATACATGAGACCCTGTCTCAAAATCAAACAAGAACTGAGAAGTGGCTTTAGCAGGTAAAGGTGGAACCCACCCACATGGTGGAAAGGATTGCACCACCTCCTGCAAGCTGTCCTCTGACTGCCACAACGTACGGGTGCCCGCCACAATAAAATATGTAAATCAATAAATTAATAACATGTACAAAAAGTGAGTAGTGTGCCTACACACCCAGCCGCTGGGGGTGGGGCATGTGTGCTGTCAGGAACTTGGAGTGATAGAGCCAGTCTGCATTATAGAGAGAGACCTTTTCCCAAATAAAGTCAGACAAGGTTCACACCTGTAATCCCCATACTTGATGCAGGTGGATTACCTTGAGTTAGAAGCCTGGGTTATGGTGTGGGATTCTGTCTCAATAAAATCAACTGACCAACCAAACAGCCAAATAGACGAGTCACTTCGTGGAGCTGATAACTGGAGTCCTGGGGGGGGAGAAGTAGCCTCTGGGTTCTAGGAAATAAAATCCAAGTAGCTCCAGGCGGGGACAGTCAGGGAGATGGGCCAGGAACAGGAAGCTGCGTGTCTTCTAGGAGCTGTGGCAAGTTATGGGGAGGTTTCTTACATTTTTACATTTTATTTTTAATTAAGTGTGTATGTTGGGGTGGGGAGAGGAGTGGAATACCCGAATGAAGGCTCTTGAAGAGATTAGAAAAGGGCATTGGATCCCCTGGAACAGGACAGGTTGTGAGCTGCCTACGTGGGTGCTGGGAACCGAGCACTGGCCCTCTGCAGGAGCAATATACTCCAATAGGAAAGTGTCCAAGACCTGCCCAGTTGCTGCAGAGATGGATTCTGTTGCAGCTTTCACAGCTGCGGGTGACAATCCAGTGTCTTGGGAGAAGAGAATGGAATGTCAGATTCTCAGCAGTGACACTAAATGATGGTCCAGAATGAAACCCAAACTCCAGTGGGCGTTCTCCCAGACCCCTGGTCACTCATCGGACTGCTTTAGTTGGGCCAGATAACCACAATCCTGTCCTCACCAATGCCAGAAAAGTAGTAGTTGTGTGTGTGTGTGTGTGTGTGTGTGCTCACGCGCGCACGCGTGCACGTGTGGGTGGGTGGGGCACCCTCAACACTAACAGAATTGGAGTTTTTCTTCCTCTTATTTTTGGTTTTTAGAGACAGGGTTTCTCTGTGTAATAGCCCCAGCTATCCTGGAACTCGCTCTGCAGACCGGCTGCCCTAGAACTCACAGAGATCCATCTGCCTCTGCCTCCCGAGTGCTGGAATTAAAGGCGAGTACTACCACCTGGCTTTCTTTCTTTTGTTCTTTCTTTTCCTTCCTTCCTTCCTTCCTTCTTCCTTTTTCTTTCTCTTTTCCTTTTCTTGTTGTTTTGTTTTTTTGAGACAGGGTTTCTCTGTGTAGCTCTTGCTGTCCTGGAACTCACTCTGTAGACCAGGCTAGCCTTAAGTTTGGAGATCCACCTCCCTCTGCCTCTTGAGTGCTGGTAGTAAAAAGCATGAGCCATAAGGCCCAGCTTGTCTCAGGTCAACTTTAAAGAGTGGTTTTCAGCCAGGTGGGCATGGTGGCGCACATCTTTAATCCCAGCACTCAGGAGGCAGAGGCAGGTGGATCTC
>LOJH01031624.1:0-11145 GCA_001685095.1 Ellobius talpinus
TGAGTACCGTTCTTTTGAGGTCTTTGAAGAATTTTGCTGGGATTTTGCTGGGCAAGAATCATTTTTGTCTCAGTGCTATCTTGTTGCCCATGTGTGCACACTTATTGAGAATGCACAAAGTAAAGGCGACAGGCGAGCCCAGGCCCACTGTCATCTCTAAGACTAAGGTTCTCATGGAATTTAGAGAGCCACACTCTGGGATTAATGGAGGAATTGCTTTCCAGTCTTCAGCTTGCTTGCTTTTTATTATTATTGTTGTTGTTACTACATTTATTATGTATATGTATGTACACACAGGCACATGCATGCTGTGGCACACATGTAGAGGTCAGAGGAAAACTTTGTGGAATCAGTTTTCAATTTCTACCTCCATAGGTTCGAGGGATCAAACTGAGGTGTTCAGCTATGACAAGTGCTCTCATCACTGAGCCACCTCAGTAGCCCTCATCAGTCATGGCAATAAGTGTTCGTACCACTGAGCCAATTTACTAGCCCAGCCTTTGATTTCTAAAGGAAACTTTGCATGCTGTAACACCCCCCCAACACACATATGTGACAGTCCCTTTAGTCACCACATAACAGCCTCTCAGTTCCTCTAGGGCCCTGTGAGTGCCATTGCATCAGTTAGAGGGCAGGGCCATGAGTGATGCACACACACAGGGGCATTGGTTGTTCGGAGGCCCAGTTTGTGTCCAGAAGAGAGATTCACCACTAAAAATTCTCCTTATTCTGGGTCGTAAATCACAGAGAACTTCTAGAAATTGGACTGCCCATCCTTGTCCCTTCTCCTCAAGACTTAATGTTTTTACAGACATCACCCAAAGCCCCTTGGGCCATGTGTGTCAGAGGCAATATCACACAGCAGCCTGGGTTTTACGTCTAGCCCTAGTCCTTTTTACTGGTGTGACCTGGAGGTGTCCATATCGACCATCTATACCAGAAGGCTGCAGGGAAGCACCAAGAAGAAGAATTTGAATCTGGGGCTGGAGCTGCCAGAATAACAGTTGTTTTGTTTACTTGCTTGTTTTGAGACAGGGTCTCTCATATCACAGGCTGGCTGCAAACTGACTCTGTAGCTCAGGATTATAGGTGTGCCTACCATGCCCAGTTTGTGTGGTGTTAGCAGTGGAACTCAGGGCTTCATGCTGCGTGCTAGTCAAACACTCTAGCACGGAGCCACATCTCCAGCCCTTGAAGCAGCTTTTCTTTTGAAGCTGTGGGGTTCAGGAATTATTTGGTGTGGTGGTTGTTTTATTTTTCTGAAATAGGGTACTGCTCTATAAGCCTATCTGGACTGGTACTCACTGTGTAGTCCAGGTTGGCCCTGAACTGTGCTAATCCTGTCTCAGCTTCCCAAGACTTGGCATATGGATGTGTACCATCAACACCTGTATTATTTTTGGGGGGTGGGGGGGTTGAGGCAGGGTTTCTCTGTAGCTTTGGAGCCTGTCCTGGAACCAGCTCTTGTAGATCAGGCTGGCCTCCAACTCACAGAAATCGCCTGCCTCTGCCTCCCGAGTGCTGGGATTAAAGGTACGCGCCACCACCGCCCAGCTTGTATTATCTTGTAAACTACCTCTGTGTCCTGTGTTGCGTCCCATTGCTGTAACTCAGAACAACCTGAGGCAGGAAAGGGTTTCTTAGGCTTACACTTCACCTTGCAGTCCATCACTAAGGGAAGTCATGGCAGGAACTCAAGCAGGAACCTGGAGACGGGAACTGATGCAGAGGCTGTGGAGGACCACCGCTTACTGTCTCACTTCTGGTTTGCTCATCGACCTTTTTCATACAACTCAGGAACTGTCTGCCCAGGGGTGGCACCACCCACAGTGCACTCAGTGCTCCCACATCACATATATCATTAATCAAGAAAATGCTCCCCAGATTTGCCACAGGACAATGTAATCGAGGCACCCCTCAGTTGCTTGTCCCTCAATGACTAGTCCCTAATCCTAGATAACTCTAGCATGTGTCAAACTAACAGAAAACCAAGGACACGCAGATACTCTTCCTTCCTAGACCTTGCTTTCCTATTTGCAGCAGAACAGCCCAGCCATCATCCCCGACCCCCAACCCCATTCCACCCTTCCATCTGCTCCTGTGGCTTCCTCCATCAAGACTGAGCTATGACTGTTTCTCTTCATGACAGGGTGAATCAGTGAAGTACTTCCTGGATAACTTAGACCGGATTGGCCAGCTGGTGAGTAGCCCCTGTTTCCCTGCCACCGCAGTCTACCATCCAGGGTTAGACCAAAGCAGACGGCAGCTCCAGCGACACCATGCACCAGGCAGCTCATGCCATCTAATTCTGTAAGCTGTTCATCTGTTGTATCCTGCTCAGCTCTACACGCCTGGTCTTAGGGAAGAAATCGCCCTGTGAGAACGGCTTCAGCCCATTCCTTGTGACAAACATTGGCTAGGGTTAGGGCCAAAGGAGACTTCCTGTCACTTATTTTGGTAGAGAGTTCTAGCATATGCCAAGGGAAGCAGTATGGTGAGACTCTAGGTAAAGTGGTGATCATTCACAACCAGCCTCGGCAACTTGCCTGCCTGTCTGCCCGCCCAAGAACATCTCCATTGTCACTGCCTCCTCACAGTCTCTTGGTTCTTGGTCTGGTGGAATGGCGTCCCTGCACTCAGCAGGCCTAGGCTGGAGGATCAAGAGTTAGAGGCCAGCCTGGGAGACCCTGTCTCAAAAAACACAAAAATAAGATCAGTGTACATGGCTAACAAAACTGAAAAGCACATTCATACTGCCATTGCGACCTCCAGCATCTAGGCAGTTTTAAGACTTCCCCATCACCTGGTGAATTTTCCTTGGTGATACTGTTACTTTTTAACATTTTGAATTGAACTGACATCTTAATGAGCCCTGCTTATTGCAGGTGGGTAGTGTCACCTAAATGTCTTTTGTCTGTAGATTTTCTCCTCTGTGCTGAGTTTTCTCCCCCTTTTGATTTACTGACTAAAATTATTATTCACCCATATGAGTGTCTTAGTGTGGATCTCACTGGTCTATCCTCATAGTATAATGGACAGAAATCATCTATTCCCTGTGACCTAGTAAGTTACTCTCCAGCCAGTGTTGGTCACAGCATGTTGACTTTTTGGTGAGGCTATGACATACAAAATGCAGAATCAAAGGGGTTTGTCCATGGAAAGATTTTAGAATGTATGTGCTCTGAAAGCTAGAAAATTAAACAATATCTTTAGTATAGAAGTAAATGAAAGAGATCTTTAATTTCTTCTGGTGGAAAAGACGGACAAGATTTTATACAAGGCTCAACTAAGATTCTGGCCATTCTCCCTTAAGCCGGAGAGCCTGTATTCACTGTGAAACGAGGTGTTTAATCCCGTGGCTTTGTTGTGAGCTGGATTTATAGTTCTGTTAGTGAGACTTGCTTTTGGTGTTGGGTTAAATGTTCTTGCAAAAGTCCCTGTATCTTTCTCCTGCAGCCTGTCCTTCTGCCAGCATTTTTTTTGCTCATCCTTTCCCGTTTTTCTTCCTTCTCAAATGTCTCCCTTCCTCACGCTTTCCAGAACTACTTCCCCAGTAAGCAAGACATCCTGCTGGCCAGAAAAGCCACCAAGGGAATTGTGGAACATGACTTCGTTATAAAGAAAATCCCGTTTAAAATGGTGGATGTGGGTGGCCAGAGGTCACAGCGCCAGAAGTGGTTCCAGTGCTTTGATGGGATCACATCAATCCTATTCATGGTGTCATCGAGTGAGTATGACCAGGTCCTCATGGAGGACAGGCGCACCAACCGGCTAGTGGAGTCCATGAACATCTTTGAGACCATTGTCAACAACAAGCTCTTCTTCAACGTCTCCATCATCCTCTTCCTCAACAAGATGGACCTCCTGGTGGAGAAGGTGAAGTCAGTGAGCATTAAGAAGCACTTCCCAGATTTCAAGGGTGACCCACACCGGCTGGAGGACGTCCAGCGCTACCTGGTACAGTGCTTTGACAGGAAGCGTCGGAACCGCAGCAAGCCCCTGTTCCACCACTTCACCACTGCTATAGACACCGAGAACATCCGCTTCGTGTTTCATGCTGTGAAGGACACGATCCTGCAGGAGAACCTGAAAGATATCATGCTGCAGTGAGAGACAGCCCCTCTGCCGTCCTCTCATGGCCTCCATGGCCCTTGGTCACATGTCTCTGGTGTGTCGTCACCTGCATGGACCTGCAGTGGGCATCTTGAATCCACACCATTTAATACCTGGCTCAAGAATGCTGGACTGCCAGCCACACCAGCGAGCTCCAGGCAAGAGGACGTAGGAGTGTCAGTGATAGCTACTGAATCCGGGGACTGTGAAACTACTGAATCCATGCCTTCGCTCTGGTGTTGATCTGTAAAACCTGGTAACACAGCTTTCTCCCTCCTTGTAGAAATGATTCCTTGCTGACACAACTTAACCAAGGTTCAGGCACACACGTGCTCTCATTAATGACAGAAACACAAACCCAGCTGGCCTTATAGGCAGCTCTACCCTGTGACATGCAGGTCCTCACTGAGACACACTAACTCAGAAGCTTAGCCTCACGTTAGGCCGTAGAGGGGCATGCACTGCTGCTAAGCTCAGAGTGACAAGCTCAGGCCACAGTGCCACCCCCCAAAGTGAACACACTGCCTTTAAAATTGTGCCAACACCCTCAGAGTCCCCACTCTAGGCGTATCAGGATGAGCCAAGGAGCCAAGCCAGGTGCGCCCACTCCCTGCTGTAAAGAACAAGTTGGGAGCTGTGAAGCTGTTAATGCCCCCAGCATGCCCAGCAGGGCACGGTGTGGAGAGGTGGCCTCTGGAGTGGCTGTGGCTAGCCTGTGTACACACAGTGGTGCTCTCTACTCCTTTCCCATCCCTCCACATCCAATGGCAAAGACACATAACCAAGTGGCCTTGTACATGGCTCCTATGCCTTACTTGACAGTTGGTGGCATGTAGCCTCCCTGTCCTGGGTTCTGAAAGCAGGCCAGAGAGATGCTCTGCAGCTCTAGAGCATCTTCATGCCTTGGCTGCTTGGTGGGCCCCAGCCACCACCATAGCCCTTCAGGAGAAGCCCTGGGCTCTACACACCATCCCCGTTGCCTTCACACAGTGCTGTCTGCTCTCAGAGTTGCTGGCAGGCCACCTTCTGTCACTGTGCACACAGAGCCAATAAGCACCTTCCGCACTCTGGTCCATGAGGATGCAGAAGGCTGGGGACATCAGCACAACCTGCTGCATCTTAGCCTGTCCTGTCTAGCTTCCTGGCAGGTATCATACTGTTTTACAATCTGTTGCATTCCAGACCTGACCCTCAGTACATTAATTCTCTAGGGGCTGGGGTGGGGCTTATAACTTCCTAGCATTTGAAACAAAAGGAGATCTCTAGCCCCAGAGTGTTCTTTGGCTCACTAACACATCCAAGAGCCCTGTCTGCAGCCACACTGCTCCTGACACTTGGTCCCTATTGCATCCCAATCTTGGCTCATTTCAGCAACCAGGCAAATAGGATTCTTGGAGCAGATGCTAAACCAGTAGAAGGGGGGCTGCTTCTGAAATCCCGCTATTGCAGTGCTCTGATTAGGAAATAGCAGTCAGTTTCTTGCTCACTTGTTCTCACTCTCTTTGCTCAAGAATTTTGTCAGCATTTGCTGAGCTTCTGGCTCTTTCCTTTGGGAAGAAAACAGCCATTCTGCCTGCTTCACCAAGTTTTCATGGGCTGAGGGGATGTAGCTAGCAACCACGTGGGGCTCCAGGATCTTAGGTCTGCACACAGAAGGCATCCTTGCCAGGTGCCATGTGCCCCATGTATCTCAGTCAGGGCCGAGACCCCAAGCAGACACAAGCTGTTCCCCAGCCACTGTTGGAGGTCGCTGTGACTGAGGTGAGTGGCGGGGCTGTCAGGGAAGAGCGCTGTCCCTCTGACAGCCTGACATATGTACCAGTCACTTTCAAAGCTGGAAGCATGTGAGTAGCAAGATGTGAAATTCCAACTAGCTGAGCAGGTGGATGGCCAGAGGCCCAGCAGCTTGGACCAGCTCAGCCTCTGGCCCACCGTCCTGGTGAGCTGAGCCTGGCCATGTCCTCTCTGTTAGGATGCCCCTACTCTGTGATCTGTGAAGTGGTGCAATCAGAAAAGGAGACAGTGTTCGCAGGGCAAGGCTGAAATCATTTACAAGTCTCTACACATAGATTGTAGTCGTTTGTCTCCCAGACATTAGGCTTTTGTATTTTTTTATTTTAATTTCACTGTTACCCTTGACTTTTGTCCTTTTTATTGCAGTGTTGGAGAAGCGAAGGTATTTGTGCCTCCTCTATTACTGCAAAAAAAAAAATGTAACAATAAACTTCCTAAAATCAGATTGCTTCCTGCCTACTTAGACTATAGATGTTAAAGGACTGGCTGGGGTCGGGTGGGGGAGGCATTCTGAGAGGTGTTCTTAGTTAACTCCTGTACAGAAATTATTGCAAAGTTCTTGACTCATTCTGTAATTTAGAGCTGTCTAGGATTTCTAGTCCTAAGATTTCCCTACTTCTTTAATAAGATAAAAATAATAGCAAAAAGAAATCTGGGGAGGTGGCCCAATCAGAAAACTGCTTTCCATACAAGCATGAGACCCTGAGTTTGACCCCCAGCACCCACATGAAAAGCCATGAGTGGTGTGTGCATCTGTAACCCCAGCCCTGGGGAAGCAGGGACAGGGACCCAGTAAGCCTCAGGCCCCAGTAAGACACCTTGTCTCAGGAAGAATGGTGGACAGCCCCAAGGATGACCTCCACATGCACGTCCACACACAAAAGTACTAACAAGCAAGCCAATGGGTTCTGACTGGCCAGCTCTGGGGCTGAACTGGTTATGGTTTGTTAGAGCTCCACTAGGGCAGTAGCTCAGGGCCAGCTGCCCTCTACTTCACACCAGTGTTGACATTGATTGGGTGGATCAGGCTTGAAGATTTGGCCTTCACACCTCTGAATGTTGGTCAGAAGGAGTCCTTGGTTACCGTAGCTCAAAGCAAAGCTACGCTCACTTTCTCCTTTTTCCATCTCAAAAGCACAGCCTTCCTTACTTGAAGATTCACTACTGCAAATTTCAGTTCCATGTACCTGAGCCTGGCAGCTCAGAGAGCCATCCTAAATGCCATTTTCAAATGAAAGCCCCCAAACACATGTGATTTGATGTGGTTTGTACATTAAAATGTACCTTTATCCAGGTACTGTGTCATACACCTTGGAAGATAGAGGCAGAAGAAGCAGGAGTTAAAGGCCATCTACTGCTGCTTACACAGTCAAAGCCTGGCATACATGAGACCAACTCCAAAGGGGCCAGGGAGATGGCTAAGAACAACAGGACCGGAGTTCAAATCCGGAGCACCCACATAAAATGTCACCTACACCCCTAGCACTGTGGAGGACTGAGACAAGTGCTTGCTGGCTACCAGCACTGCTCCTAGTGAGACCCTGCAGTGAGGGAGAGTGGTAAGGCAGGGCACTGGACATCCTCTGGCTTCTGCTTATGCACATGGACTAAATAACAAAGGAGTGGGTGGCTCACTTCACAGAAGCACCAAGAACCAACCAAAGTGCTGAGTGAGCTCGTGGTAGTGGAGACTCCAGCCTCTGCCAGGGAGTACCATAGCAATGCCGGAAGCATGGTGGTTAGGGGCTTCCTTTTTCAGCCCCAGCACTGGTGAGCAGAATAAAAGGTTGTTCCAGCCGTCACCTTGTCACCTTTATTGTGTGACCTACCCAAAGGAACATGGTCCCAGCCATTCACAGTCTTGGCAGAGCTGTTCATGGGACTGAGGGTCTCAGTCACTGCTTTCTCCTTTTTATTCAGTCCTTGGTCACACACTGTCACACAGTTAGTTTTAACTGTCTACTGCTCAAATCTAGACTCACTTGGGAAGTCTCAATGGACTGTCTAGATAAATATGGCCTGTTGGCAATCTGTTTGGAAATAGGGTCTCTACTGAACCTGAATCTTGCCTGGAACCCAGCAAAACCCAGTGAGCCTCCTGTCTCCCCCCTTTTCCCTACTCCACAGTGCTAGGTTTACAGGTATTCCTGACCATGCATGGCTTTTTATGTGGGCTCTTGGGATTTGAACTCAGGTCCTCATGCTCGAGTAGATAGGATCTCATGTATAGCACAGTGACCTCTAATTGCTCGTTGCTGAGTAGCTAAGAATGATCTTGAACTTCTGCTGGTCCTTTTGCCTCCATCTCCTGAGTGCTGGAATTATAGCTGGGTACCACCAGGCCTGGTTTATATAACCCAGCACTGACAGTGGAACCCAGAGCCTCCTGAATGCTAAGCACACACTCCACCAACTCCCCAGCCCAAGAACCCAGCTTCTGAAGTCTGCTGCAAGAAATGCAAAGGATCAGTGAACAGTGGCTGGAGCCCTTCCTGGCTCAGCGTTCCCCAGCATCACTGCTCATTGCCGGCTAGAGCCCAAAATAACTCAGGTTTATTTTTGAGCTCTGCTCCTTGGGTAAGAGGCAAATGAAAACAAGCTTTAAGTCAAGAGGCTTGTTTTAAAAGGCAGTTTCCAAGAAACATCTGGGGGTCACTGTGGGTTCAGCCCCACCCAGCATACCATGTTCCCTGTGATAGTTGGCAGGTTACAGGCCCCCTGCTTCAGGCTGCAGAGGGATTGGGTCCCCAGGGGTCTTTGTTTTATTAGTATTATTTTTATTGTTGCATGTGTGTACAAGTATGCCACGGCATGTGTGTGGAGGTCAGAGGGCAACTTTGGGGAATCAATTCTTTCCTTCCACATTTACACAGAAGATCAAACGCAGGTTGTCAGGCTCACACTACCCACTGAGCCATCTCACTGGCCTGATTTTTGTTCTGCTTAGTGTACCTACAGCTTCCCACCCTATGGAGGTGTGTGGAAACTTCCAGAAGCTTTAACAGAGCTGAGTGGGGAATGCCTGAGAGTGAGAGTGCAGGTCCCCAGCCATCTGTGCATCTCTTTATTCTGCCTAATTTCTCACATAGTTCAAAGAACACAGTGGACTAAAGCAGAGGATTTGTGCAGGGCCAACAGCCTAAATTTCACTCAGCTCTGTGTTGCTGAGCTTCACATGGTTCCGGACCACTTCCGGTTCTGGAGCCATGAAATAGGAGTGGCATGGTGTGAGGCTGGCGTGGCAAGATGGCTGAAAAGTGCTTGCCACACCAGCCTGATGACCTGAGTTCAATCCCCAGTACCTACGGGGTGAACCTATTTCTGAAAGTTTTCTTCTGACCTCCGCGTGCATGCCACCACACGTGTGCCTTCATCTGCCTGTTCACATACGCCAAGATTTTAATAAGGGAAGTGAGCTAGTGGACACAACAATTTCCCTGCACTTAGAGGCACAGCAAGGCATGGTGGTGGACACCCACAGTCTATACATGGGAGGCTGAGCAAGATGGCAAAGTTCAGCCTGAGGGGATAGAGAAATACTATCTCAGCCAGCAAAGGTGCTTAGGATTCGAGTTTGATCCCCAGGAACCAAGTAACAAAGCTGGGCATGGTGGTACATGATCCCAGCTCTGGAGAGGTGGAGACAGGCAGCTCTGTAAGGGCTAACTGGCATCAGTCAAGCCTACGTGGCAAGTTCCAGGCTAGTGAGGAACCCTGTCTCAAAAAGCAAGATAAGATATTCTCAATAAAAATTTTTTTAAAATAGCAAGATGGGCCAGACCTAGTGGTGCAAGCCTTTAATTTCCGCACTGGGGAGAGAGGTAGATTTCTGTGAATTAGACCCCAGACTGGGGTGCTAGATGGCTCAGAGGTTAAGAGCACTGGCTGCTCTTCCAGAGGTCCCGAGTTCAATTTCCAGCAACTACACAGTGGCTCACAACCATCTATAATGAGATCTGGTGCCCTCTTCTGGCATGCAGGCAGAACACTATATACATAATTAATAAATCTTTAAAATAAAAAAAAACTGGTCTACAGAGCGAGTGCCGGGAGAGCCAAGGCTGTGTAGAGAAACACAGTCTCAAAAAAGATTGACCTCAGGCCTGCACATGCGCACGCTGTTTTTCAAGACCTTTCCTGTCCTTCCCAGGCAGACTTGGGCACAGCTGCCTGTCCCTCCAAACCCTGGCTATCTCTGCCCGTTGGATCCACAGAGTGGCTCACCGTGGCACTGCTCACAGATCTCCTGTATGTGAACACATCCCAGGAATGTTCTAGCATCCCCTTCGACCTCAGCAGGATCTAAGTTTGGTCTTTTAGCTTTACCCAGCTCCCCAGCTAACGCACTGCATGTCTGTGTTTTAAAGCACTCTGGAGGGTCTTCTTATCCACAAAGGTCTGTGTCCTAGGGACAGTATTCCAGGACAACAGCCCCTCCCTGCTCATGCCCTGGCCATGAGGTGAAACTCCATCTTCCATCCCCAGCAGTTTCTGTCATGAACAGGAACAAAATGATGTCCTGCCTTCCCCTCTGATGTGAGCCTGGGCTCCAGATAGAAGAGGGGACATTGGGCCAACTGAAGAGGTATCCACAGCCATGATCCAGGCTTTGCTGTTCACCCAATAAAGCCAGAAAGCATAAGGAAGCACACAACTCGGGACATGCAGGACTCAGCAGCATGAAGTTGAGGAGGCAGGAAGGCCACAAACGGTTGCCTTGACTACATAGAGAGAAACCAGCTTGGGCTAATGAGACCTTATCCCAAAAAGGGAAAAAAACAAAAAACATGAGGGGTGGGGATAGTGATAGGAGACAGAGCCCGGCAGGAAGGGATCAGTGAGAATGTTTCCTTAAAGGGTAGATAGCTCACTGGCCCCTTCTGCTTTGCTTCCTGGCCTCTGTAAGGTGAGCATCTCTCCACATGCTCTCCCCCACTGTGATGTTCTATGTCACCACAGCCTAAAAGCCACAGAGCCAACCCATCACAGATGTGACCTCAGGAACTGTGGACCCTAACAAACCTTCCCTCTTTTAGGGATCCAAGACAGCCACTCACCTACAAGATGCACATGCTCCCCTCGACTCGCCAAGACCCCCATGTTCCTTCCTCCTCGGACAATGGGGACAATGAGATTGGCATTGCTAGCCAGCTGGGACATTGGAGAACAATGAAGGTCACTTCAGGAAAACTCTGTGTGTGTGTGTGTGTGTGTGTGTGTGTGTGTGTGTGTGTGTGT
>LOJH01031625.1:1030-16775 GCA_001685095.1 Ellobius talpinus
TACTACACAGCAGAAAAAAATAATGACATCTTAAATTTTGCAGGAAAATGGATGAAGCTAGAAAACATCATTTTATGTGTGGTAACCCAGACTCAGAAAGACAATTATCACATGTACTCACCCATAAGTGGTTTTTAAACAAAAATCAAAGGAAACCAGCCCACAAATCACAATCCCAGAGAACTTAGACAACAATGAGGACTCTAAGAGAGACTTACATAGATCTAATCTACATGGGAAATAGAAAAAGACAAGATCTCCTGAGTAAATTGGGAGCATGGGACCTTAGGGGAGGGTTGAAGAGGAGGATAGAGGTAGAAAGGGGAGCAGAGAAAAGTATAGAGCTCAATAAAAATCAATTTAAAAAATCTAAAAGAAAAGAAAAAACAGTTATTTTCTTGCCTAGAAACACTTTTCAAAAATTATTTATGGTGCCTAAATGCATAAATTACAAGTTACATACAGAGACTATTGAAATCAGGAGAGAAATCTCTACTGCTTTATTGCTTCTCCAAATATTGTCAAGAAATTTAGTAGAACATATTAAAATCTGGACCGTGGCTGCTCAACATTATTTTCCCTTAGATAACCTTCTTCTTCAATTTACTACAGACTCAAAGAAAATCTCTCTACCATTGTACCTCAAATAATTATTAGTAGCAATAAACTGAGTTTTCTGTAATTCCCTCTGTGATGCTCAGGGTAGTCTTAACATAAGCTTTTCATGTTTTCATATAGCTACATGGGCAAAAGTCCGTGGTTGGACATTGCTGTGAGAAAAATGCAGTCAGTACTGATTTATTTTTATGAGATTCTAGAGATTTCATGTCAAAATATCACTTTTACTGCCAAGCAACATATACCATTACAGATGTAATAAGCTTTGTGCATGTTTTGAATATTAACGGACTTAATAACTTCTTTTAAGTCATTTGGTGGTTTGGGAGATTTGATGTGCCTTTTTAGTTTAAGAATAATTGAAATTGTTGAAGTTGACACCTCTGAGCCACAATTCATGACTATGTTTTATTAAGAAAACAGCTAAAAGTGGTGGGGGCAGACCATCAAACTTCTAAACAGTTTTTCAGCCAGCTGCTAAGCATCCAGATGTTTTAGAAACAGCTGTCATTTGGTGATTTTATTACCAGAGCTGTTGGGAATTGCATAGGTTGTAAGATATCCCTTAATTTATAGATTCCCATTGTCCTTTCTAACAGTAGAGTTCATATTGCTACCAGAATTCCTACTAAGAAGTGTATATTTGGAACATCTCCCACTATTAATGAGTGTATTAATATGTACCTCCACAATGATTGCCACCTAGTTCATTTCCTGATGCTTTAACCAAATATCTGAAAATAGGTGTTTTTGTTTTTTTGAGGAAGGTTTTATTGTCTTTGGTCCATGAATCTGAGAAATCCAGGATTGAGATGTTGACATCCAGGGAAGATCTTTCCGCTACATCACTCATTGGTAAAAGTAGAAAGGGTAAGGGGCTAGAGAGAGCAGCAGAACACAGAGGGAACTGAGGTCACCTTTATGTCAACTAAACTCACAAGCTAACTCCTTCTCATGTCCATGCCATTAAGCTTCTAATGAGAACAGAAGCGTTTAGACCTAGCTACTTCTTACTAAACCACATCTCACACCATTATCAACTACTGCACTATCAACTAAGTTCTAATATTTTTAATTGTGAGGACACATTAAAGCTATACCATATCCAGAGATAATAGAAAAAGTTTTGACCAAATAATATACAACACTTCTGCATATGATCCATGATCAATTTCATTATTTTGTATAGCAATTCTATGGAAATAAACACTTGCAGTTCACATATGAAGCAAATTTGCTAGCTCATCTCCACTAAGTAATGAATTCCTTACATTATGTGTATATATGACATATGGTATCTGACCTTTTGATACACCTTAGAAAAATTAATGAAGTGTAAGCCTTTATGATGTCCATCATGCTGTATTCCTTCGTAGGGTTTCCTGTAGCAGGCTTTTGCTTTTTAGCTATCAACCAGTTCCCAAATCATGACACGAAGACTTATTAGTAGTTTTGAATTCATGGTCTTAGCTTAGCTCCTATTTTAATCTGTTTCTCTTTAGCCACATTTTGCTTCAGAGTGTTTTACCTTTCTTTCTTTCTGCATGTTCTATTCTGTGTCTGGCTGGCTGGTGGCTGGCTGCATAGCTTCTGGCTTGGGGCATGTCTCTCCCTTGTTTTCTTCTTCTGTCTTTCTTTTCTCTCAAGCCTAGATTCCTCCTCTTACTTATTCTCTCTGGCCACAAGTGCCACCTATTCCTCTCCTGCCTTGCTGTTGGCCATTCATCTATTAGACCAAGCAGTTGCCTTAGGCAGGCAAGGTGAAACAAATGTAACACATCTTTATATAATTAAACAATGCAGCACAAACAAATGTAACACATATTTATATCATTAACAAAGGCAGCAGAAACAAATGTAACACACCTTCACATACTTAATATTCTGCAGCATAAACAAAGGTAACACTTCTTTACATAGTTAAATATACCACAACAATACCCCTTGAGAAATCAAAGACTATTCTAACTGTTGCAGGTTTTCTTATGAGAAAGGAGAGGGAGATGTGTTTGGGGAAATAAGGTTTTTACATGCCCCATTGATTTCAGAAGTTTTAATTAAAAAACATTAGTAACTATTGCCTGTAGAGAAACATCAGTGGTCATCTGTAGCAGGCAAGAGGCCAATTCTACTGCCTGCAACCTAAAGCTGACTTTCCCCAAGCCGTCCTTCACTTCATATACTAAGACTAGAGGCGTCTCAGTATATCACAAGTGACTACTGAGTGACAGAACATGAATATTTACATCACCCCACTTCATATGTTTGCATCCTAAACCAAAGATGGTGGTAGTAGGAAAAGATGCCTATAGTAGGTTCATCCCACTTCATATGTCTGCATCATTAAAAAAAGATAGTGGTATTAGGAATCAATGCCTATACTATGTAATTAAGGGGTGAGACTGGTGCTCTAATAACAGAAGTCTGAAAGAACTCGCTTGTCCCTCCCTACTATAAAGTTTACAGGTGAGGGGCTGGGGCTTTACATCTGGCATTTATGTAGGAGTTAGTGACATGAACTCCAGTCCTTTATGCTTGTTTAGGGTGCATGTCAGCAACTGAGATATCGGATCAGCCTCTCATTAAGCATTTGACAATGAATTTAACAATGTCGCTTGTATAGAATCACAGAAAATTCCTTAGGAGCTTCGTTATCTTGAGAATTTTTTAGACAATGAAATGAAATCTTTAATTCCCTTACAGTCATTAAATTTGTTATATTATTTTTAAGTTCTTATCCAAATACTTCTATTGTAGAGGCTTCTAATTTAGCAATATAGCAGTCAAGGTTCTAAATGCATTCTCCTTTTTTATGTATCAGGTATTTAAATTGAGTAGATGACAAGTATAGATTTTTTCAATAGATAACTTTATCTGCATTGGTGTTTATTTGCTAATATCCTTTCACTTCTTATTTGTCTTTATTTTTCTTCTTTACTTGCTTTTAGTTTATTACTGATTTGTAACCATGCAATTATTTGCTTTTAAACCTGGAAAGTATACAACATTTCAGTTGTATGAGTCTGCTTATCTTGTGTCTCAAAGCATCCTTGAATCCTAATCTGATTTCTTTATCACCAATGAATTTTAAATAATCTGGACAATTAGTGAGTTTTTTTTATTGTTCCATTTCACGAATAATCAAAGAAATACCCTGTTCTATGAGTCTCCAAGAGTGGCTTATCAGGAATAGACTTAAGGGCTCCTAGGAAAATAATACCAACTAAGAGCCAGCTAAGCCTACAAATGTGGTAAATTGTGGCTTTGTGGTCCCATAGGTCCCACAGTATAGATCTCACATAGTGACTGTAGTGCTACCAAAATTCATTGAAAAATATTAAAAACTACACAAAGATATGCCCATATGTAAAATACATTGGCAGCCACTTGGTTTTCATATGGCATGTTGTAGTCAAAATTGAATTTAAGTTGTTTCTTGTGCAGTTTATATAGTATCACATTTGACCAGATTTAGCTCATTTAAATGTTATTGTGAAATTAGCATAGTGTAGGTACTGACTGTACAAAGCAACTGAAGGCTGGTGGGGAAGAGTTGTAGAAATGGTTACCTGATGGTGTTCCATACTTATGCTCAGTCCAAGTGATGGAGACATCTGATGAGGAGGGAAACAGAGAAGAAAGAAGTCCCTAAGTTTGAAAGTGTTATTTTATGTTTTACACATTTTCAGGAGGAAGTGTACAAGATACAAATGCAAAGATGACTAGGAAATCAAACATCGTTTCTTACTGCAGAGGATCATTAGAGAGAGTTAATGTTCCCTCGACTGGGGTGGACAGTGGGGAGAGATGCATTAGGAAAGAGCCATGCTTTATGAGTTCTAAATGTGGGAAAGTAATGAACTCAGAAATAGGACGGTGTTGATGATATTACCCCAGTGTGATAGAGAATTCTCCTAATTATATCTTAACTATTTCTCTATGTTCTTCTGAAGCGGTCATGGCTATTTGTAGTTATTATTGATGTTCCTTAGCCTTCATCATACATCATTTTCCCACAAGTACTTTTTTTACACTCTAGGAATGGTTCACTGTAAATTATTTTAGGAATAGAAATCCACAGGTTATTTGACAGGAGAGAAATAATGTAGAGATTCATACAAACGGAAACAAAATGGAAAATGTGTAGAGGTGTCCATCCTGTAAGTCCTGTTCAGTCCATCACTTACTATGCTTCATTGATTGCAATTTTATAACTTGGGTAGAGAAAGGAAAGAGAAAACATTAAATACAAAATTTGGCTGGACATGTTAGTACACATGTCTATTCCCAGTATGTGGGGAGTACGGATGGGAATATCAATAATTCAGGGTCATCCTTGGCCACATAGCTGTTTCATGTCACTGAGAGAAAAAAGTAAAGTATCTGAATTATAGAAATTTACAAAGTATAGAGGAATGCACTAGGTGTAGTGATTGAAAGAGAGTATATAGGGGCTAAAGAAATGAGTAAGTAGTTAAGAGCATTTGTTACTTTTGGAGAAAATCTTGGTTTGGGTCCCACCATCCATTGGATAGCATAAAGTACCCTGTATCCCAAGATCCAATAGACCAGGACTCTCTTCTTTGCCTCTGTGGGCACTGACACACACATGATACAGAAAAATACATGCAGTAAAGTGTACAGCGTAAAACAAAAAAATCTTTAAAAAAAGGGGCATTAAAAACAAAAAATAAATATAAAATATGAATAATTACAAAAATTTAAAAAGTGAAAAAATAGAAGTTTTATAGATCTAACCAACAGACAGGCAATAATGAAAGGGATATGTGTGCTCTTTCTTGGGCTAGATAGTAAAAAGGGATTACCACCTTAAAATGAGTCCTGCTTAGATTCCATGATAATTTTATTTTTAGAGAAGAAAACTTGACAAAGCATCAGTTTGTTTAGGTGACTCGGTATTATATCTGTCTCTCTGCTAGAAAGCCTCATGTGACACCTGAAAGGTAATAGGTACAAAATTAAATCTACTGAATGACTGCTTGAGAAAGAGAGAGTCTCAGACCTGAGATTCTGGAAGTAGAGAAAAGACACATAATGGTGAGAAATAACAGGTCATCTTTCTACTGCTGGATGGTTGGTTTAAGAGCTTGAAGATGTGAAGACAGTAAGGATGATCCTGGAAACTGAGGGATGTTAAGGCCAAAATAATGCCCTGAGGCATAGCACTATTAATAGAACTTACTTGTGTGTGTGTGTATGTGCACACACAACCCACACATGCACACATACACACTCTTCCTATCTCTCTTTCTCAAAGATAACATAAACAGAAATTGGTGATTTTAAACTCATAGGGAGTAAAGAATAGGCAGCTCACTGCTGTCTCATCTCAGCTCCACAAGCTGGTGGAGGTGGTTGGGCACAGGGGAGGACAGATAACAGACTTAGAAAAGATTGCATGTCACATAGTAATTTAGTTTAAATCATATTTAGTACGAGAAAGAAATTGCTATCATAAAAATAAAGGAATTTGTTCAAGACAGAAGTTTCATATAAAAGAAGCACAAAGCTGTGGAGTGGAAACTGACGGCGGGGGGGAACTGATGTAAGACTAGGGTTTGATACACACTGAAAGTTAGATTGGGAATTAGGTAAAATGCTGCAAAAGGTACCAGGAAATTGTAGGTTTAATCTTGCAAACTACTTGTTTTGCTGCAGCTATCTGTGTGTTAACGCTAGCATTCAAAGTGTTTTATAGTGCCCACCATTTTGTTAACATTCATGTCCCATTTTAATACTTTACAAAAGGAAATAGAGACTTAATGCACTTAATTCAGGCAATGCACATAGGTACTTTAAGAGTAAGACAATGAAGACCACACTAATTGAGCATTTGATATGCTTCACTTGGTGCCTGAAAAGCTTCAAAGGCAGTGGTCTTATCCACCAAAGACTATTAAAAGGCAAGTTCCAAAATTATCCCTAAACCATAGATCATAAAATATTAAATAAGTTATTGTACATTTACTCAGGATTCAGAAATACAATTGGCATTGGACTTACGCTAGTTTCAACCAGTAAAATATTTTGATTTTCATGGTTTTCTGTGGTTATCTTTTCTGTAAACCATCAACACTTTGCAGTGATCGTGGTACATCTATTTTGGCTGGAAAGATTTATTTTTATATGTGCATCAAGAACAGGTAGAATGGCTCAAACAATGAAGGGACACTGACAGAGCAATGTGAGGCAACATGCAAGTGTTACACAGTGGTGAGCCATGACATTTCATAATTCAATGAGACAGAAATATGTGATGGATTTCCTGACCACCCGGTCCCTCACTGGCAGGCTGGTCTCCTCCTGGATGCAGTTTGATTACATTGGCCTGCAGGAGACCAAAGAGCCCTGGCATTAGGGTATGCTGTGATGGGCTGTCCATCACTCACTCAGAGGAAAAATGAGCTAGGTTACAGACGCTCCAGTCCCTATAAGTCCTATATGATCATATATGGTAGCTGCCTGTACCTGCCAAAAATCTATGAAATCTCCTCTATTCAATGTCTGGGAACAAAAGGTATATTTAAAAGGCTGCACATTATGAAATTTCTAGATTATAAGCTACTTGAGAACTGCTTCTAGATCAGATCATACCTCCTAGGATCCTGCCTAACAAAGAAGATCTCTGACTTATTGCACTGAGCAGAACTTAATGAGCAAAAAGCCAAAAAAATTAAGATAGGTATCAAATTTTTGATAACATAATTTAATATGAATATTTAGATACAAGTTTACATACTTGGATTATTGTTGGACAAAAGTCAGAAAGTGAAATTATAGTATATATTGGGTTCCATTCATGAGATCTAATGAGAATACTGCCTACATGTAGGTCATTATCCCTGGGTAACCTGGAGGCCACACAGCATAGTGATGGAGTTTATGGGTTTTTTTTCATATCACCAGAGATTAAGTGCTGTACAGTGGATCTGGGGAAGATGGCAGGGTGGTTAAGAGCACTGGCTGCTCTTACGTGGGACCCAAGTTTGATTCCCAGCATCCACACAGTGACTCACAGTCACCTGTAACTCTTGTTCTAGGGGATCTAATACCTTCTTCTGACCTTCACAGGCACTGGGTTATATATACTTATAGAAATAAGCCTAGGAGAATTATCATGAATACAGAGTTTGCGCGTATAAAATACTGTCTAATTCACAGTAAAAGTGTATGTAGATCATTGAAGGATTACTAGTAATGCAACTAAGGGCAGACTAATGAGGAGAGACCATATCGTTATCAATGCTATTCATGATTTTCCCAATGCTCCTAAACGGGTACATGATTTTATAGTAAAGTAACCAAGTTTTTTTTTAATTTTGAGAAAGATACTAACAAAAATTCATCCAACAGTAAAGGAATTTAGGTGGTATCTATCCCAGTTTTTGAAGTACAAAGAAATACTCCCAACCAATGTACCTTTCCCAAGAGACTGCCTCACAGTGTATCTCAACTAGGCTGTAAGAGCTCTATTCTGAATGATAGTTCTCATTGTGAAGACTTAGGAAAAATCTAAAAGAAAATCAATAGCACAGTAGTCTAGGAACTGAAAACTTTAAGGGAGAAAAATTGTATGTTGATTCCTCCATTTCAGGCTGAATAATGGATATGAAGTTTCATGACATTTTCCTTACCATCAATTGGTGAAAGTTAAAAAATGTTAAAAGTGAAATACCTTTTATATAATCATCACCTTCATTTATAAAAATCAAGCTGGTTTGCTGTCATGTACAAAAAATAGAAGAGTCCATTATCAATCTCTCACCTCTAACCTCCACAGAGTTATATTTGTTTTAACTTAGTTTTTGAGAATTTGATGTACCATATATATTCTACCCCTCCTTGCCCGCTAACTCCTCCTGTTAACCCCAGCTTCTCAAATTCATTACTTCTTTTTCTTTTGACACAGACACACACACACTTGCAGATTCCATTTATTGTTTTGCATATTATTTATTTATTATGTGCACATTGTTTATTGTGTGCACGCACATGTGTTTAAGGCTGACCACTTGTGAATGGATAGTCTAACAAGGAGGTTGCCCTAGGGAAAACCTATATTTCCTCTCCCAGCAGCTATTGATTGGCTGTAGCTTTGCATCTAGGACCTGGGGCTTGTGAAATTCCCTAGATCTCTGTTAGAGTGTCACTTGGTATGAGTAGACAGGTCTTAAGCAAGTAGCCATATTGCTGAGATTTCAAGGGTGCAGCTTTCATGTCATGTCTAGGTGACGCTGTCTTGCATCACTAATCTTGGTTCTCTGTTTGTTAGAAACATTCATCCTGTCTTCTGGGATGTTCCCTGAGAATTATGGTTAGGGGTTATGCTATTATTTGTCAGATGTGGTTGGGCATCCCACAATCAGTATTCTCTGAATTTTGGCTGGCTGTGGATCTCTTTAACAGTCTCCATGTACTTCAAAAGAAAGCCTCTTGGATGAGGAGTATGAGCTAAGCTTATACATTGTATAGGATTATTTAGGTCATAGTTAGATGTTGTTATTTAACTCTTAAATGAGAGTGGTTGATTCTGCTCTGGGGTCTATTGTCTCACCAGCCATGGGTGGTTGGTTTAGGTTTATAGTGTTAGTCATGATTTCCTCCTTTTGGGTGGGCTTTAAGCCCAATTAGGTAACTATTCTTCACCCTCAAGATAAAAATGCTGTGATTGTGCCACTGAGAATCTCCTGTTGTGTCAGCATTGTTGAGGTTCTTAAGCTTTACAGCTGTGTAGGACTAGTAATTATCATTTCTCTTGGCGCCTTGCACAGCTCCTTCTGATCCTATGAGAATTAGTCCTTGGTGAAGAGTTTCCTCCTAGTTCTGTGTCTGATGTGTGTGCTGTCTTCAGCAATAGGGTCTTACCTACAAATTGTAGGCAGTAACAAAGGCAATGGCAATAGCCTATATACTTTGCCGAGTCTCTCAGATCCATCTGCCTAACAAATTGAAGGAAGGTCGCCCATGCTTGGCATAAGGATTTTTGTTAGATTTTTTTGACTATTAGTGATAGTTCTCCATTCTCAGTTAAAATTTAAAGCTACCCTAGGTGCCTGGGGGCGGGGGGCATTAGCCTTGAACTTCCAAATCTTCTGGTAAAATTTGAAAACACTGAAAAGTTAAAGGCAAGAATTTATAGAAAACAACTACATCCATTTATCTATCATTTATCTCTCAAATAACGTAAAATAAATAAATAAACAGAATTGAAACATAATAATGTCTAAGACTAGCTGTGTGTCATTTTTAGTTTTATGGACATTAAAACACACAGGGCTGCTTTCCCTCTCATAGGGTTTATTTACTCTGCTCTTCAGCCAACTGTCAACACATACTCAAAAATGCTCACACAGGGCCAAAGAACAAAGCAAACTGCCTGCATCTGATGGAGAGCTGTGGGCATCCTTTCCCTCTTTCACCTTGGTGACCTCCAACATTGCTGGTTTGCTTGCCTCTAATGTGTACAACCCTAAATGCTTTTCTCAAGATTAGCCCCCTTTGCCATGTTTACTTTCGAAGTGCTGCTACTGAGAAAATAAATATATGTATATATAATATATCATATATAATGTACAATATGTTTACACATATAATATATGCAAAATAAAACAATATATGAATATGTTATATAAAACTTGCATACAATTTATTTTCTATATTTCACATATATAGTTAAGTGTTTCAAAAGACGAGAAACATTGTACTAAATATATTTTATAACCTTCTGGAAAGTTTCTATAATATAGATGATAATTTTGTTAAGGTCTGAGATATACCATTGTGCAACATATTCTAAATTTTAAGCTGTATTTATTGAGCTATATATTTTTCTCGGCTCCCTTCCCTTCTTCCCCCCTCTTCTTCTACCCTCTCCCATGATCCCCATGATTCCCATTTACTCAAGAGATCTGTCTTTTTCTACTTCCCATGTAGATTAGATCCATGTATGTCTCTCTTAGGGTCCTCTTTGTTGTCTAGGTTCTCTGCAAGTGTGAATTGTAGGCTTTGTTTTGTTTTGTTTTTGCTTTATGTCTAAGAGCTGCTTATGAGTGACTACATATGATATTTGTCTTCATGGATCTGGGTTACCTCACTCAATATGATGTTTTCTAGATCCACCCATTTGTCCACAAATTTCAAGATGTCATTATTTTTTCCTCTATGTAGTACTCCATTGTGTAAATGTACCATTTTTTTTAAGCCATTCTTTGGTTGAAGGCCTTTTAGGTTGTTTCCAGGATCTGGCCATTACAAACAGTGATGCTATGAACATAGCTGAGCACATGTCCTTGTGGCACAATTGAACATCCTTTGGGTATATACCCAAAAGTGGTATTGCTGGGTCTTGAGGTAGGTTGTTTTCTAATTTTCTGAGAAATCGCCACACTGATTTCTATAGCAGCTGCACCCGTTTTCACTCCCACCAGATATTCGTTTCTTTTTACACTTGATAACTTGTCATAATCCAGTAGGATATGTATATCCATGCTTAGTATCTTTCCTTAGTTATAACTAAGTAACAATGAAAAACTATCGAAACCATAGAATTTGCATGGCTGCTTCTTAGATATGTACTTGTTTTCCATATCTACAAATATGGGTAAAAGTAATTTTTTTAATTTTACTTTTTAAGAAAGAAAACAAACTATCTTTTATCATTTTACATACCAATCCAAGCTCCTTCTCCCTCTGCTCCTCCCATTCCTTCCATCTTCCGCACCACCACCACCTATCCACTCCTCAGAGAGGGGAAGGCACATTGCTTTGAGGAAGAAGGTTCAAGGCCCTCTTTACTATATCTAGGCTGAGCAACACATCCATCCAAAGCGAATAGGTTCCCCAAAAGCCAGTATAAGCAATAGGGATAAATTCTGGTGCCACTGTTAGTGAGCCCACAGTCTGCCCCAGCCATGCAACTGTCACCCACATTCAGAAGGTCTAGTTTCGTCCTTTGCTCTTTCTTCCCTGTCTGGCTGGAGTTGGTGAGCTCCCATTAGCTCCGGTAAACTGTTCCAGTGGGTGAACCCATCATGGTCTTGACATCTTTGCTCATATTCTCACTCCTCCCACTCTTCAACTGAACTTTGGGAGCTCAGCCCAATGCTTCACTGCTGGTCTCTGCCTCTGTTTCCACCAGTTTCTGGGTGAAGGTTCTTTAGTGACATTTAAGATAGTTATCAATCTGACTACAGGGCAAATCCAGTTTGGACACCCTCTCCACTATTGCTTAGGGTTTTTGCTGGGTTCATCCTTGTGTCTTACTGGAAATTTCTCCAGTGCCAGATTTCTTACTGGCCCCATAATGGGTCTCCCAATCAAAATATCACTTTCCTTTCACTTCATCACTGTCTTTCCCCCATCTTGACTATCCTGTTCTCTCAAGTTCTCTTCCCCCTTCTCCTCCCCTTCTGCACTCTCTTCTCCCCCTCTCACTCCAATTCTCCACATTTGTCAGTCAATCTTTTCTATTTCCCCTTCCCAGGGATATATCTATATCTATATATATATATATATATGGTTCAACTTGTTACTTCTCTAGGATCTTGCAATATATATATTCACCCTTTGCTTTACTGCTAGTATCCACTTATGAGTGAGTACATACCATTTTCATTTTTCTTGGTCTGGGTTACACACTCATGATGGTTTTTCCTAGTTTCATCCATTTGCATGCAAATTTCAAGATGTCATTCTTTTTTACCACTGAGTAGTAGTATGCCATTATGTAAATGTACCACATTTTCTTCATCCATTCTTTGATTGAGGGCCATCTAGGTTGTTTCCAGGTTCTGGATATTACAAATAATGTTTCTATGGATATATTTGGGACAAATGTCCTTGTAGTATAATTGAGCATCCTTTGGGTATATTCCCAAGAGTGGTATTGCTGGGGTCTGAGTTAGGTTGATTCTCAGTTTTCTGAGAAACCAACATACTGATTTGACACTGAGAGCAATAATAGATAAATGGGACCTCCTAAAACTGAGAATCTTCTGTAAAGCAAAGGACACAGTAATAAGACAAAAAGACAGCCTGCTGAATGGGAAAAGATCTTAACGAAACCCCACATCAGACAGAGGACTGACCCAAAATGTATAAAGAACTCAAGAAATTAGACATCAAAATTCCAAATAATCCAATTAAGAAATGGTGTGTAGATCTAAACAGAAAATTCTCAACAGAAGAATCTCAAATGGCCAAAAGACACTTAAGGAAATGTTCAGCATCCTTAGCCATCAGGGAAATGTAAATCAAAATTACTCTGATATACCATAATCTTACACCAGTAAGAATGGCTAAGATCAAAACCACCAATGATAGTTTATGTTAGAGAGGTTGTGGAGTAAGGGGAACACTCCCAAACTGCATGGGAGTGTAAATTTGTACAACCACTCTGGGTAACAGTTATTTTTTATTTGGAAAAATTGAGAAGCCCTTAGTCAGGTTTAACTAATTTTACTGTTTTTGTTCCTGTTACTTGCTTTCTCTCTCTCTCTCTTCTTCTTCTCTCTCTCTCTCTTCTTCTTCTTCTCTCTCTCTCTCTCCCTCTTTGTGTTGTCTGTGGGTGGTATGTATGTGGTTGTTGCATGTTTATGACTATATCAGTGCACATACCCAAGCATATTTCTCTGGAAATGGAAGGAGACAAAGTATCATTTTCCTCTTTATTCCCTTGAAACAGCGTCTGCCACTGAACCATCAGATTTCCATTTCAATTTGTTTGGCTTACCAGAGAACTTGTGAGACTTCTTTGCCTCTGCTCCCCAGTATTGGGGACACAGGCATACACAGGTTTGAGGGCTGTTAACATTGGTGCTACAGTTAGAAAACAGGTCCTCAGGCTTACTTATCAAGAGCTGCTACCTAATGAATTTCCTCCCCAGCCCACACTTAAGGCATTATATTCCTGAATCGTATCTTTTCCTCTCACCCTTGTAAGTTGATTTCATTTTCCAAGCTTTTATTTTTTACATAGCCTTTCCACTTTAGGATACTCTTCTTCATCAAATAGTTCACAACTGATTTTAGCCATTTTCTTCAGCTCATATTATTCATTTATTATAAAGAACATATAAATCAAAAAGGAGTTTTATTATGAATCAACAATTTCTTGTTCTTTCTGGTTCATTTGGCACTTTGCAAAGAGATTTCTTTCTCTCTCTTAAAGAAAAAACAATGGTTCAGCATGCCATCTGTAGTTCCTTTGCTAAAAAATGACAACAAGTTTCATGGTCACATGGTGAAATCAAGAATACTACAAATATTATCTCAAATGTTTTCACAAATACTAATGCAAGCCTTTCTACTGTTATTAATTTGATTCAAATTACTGTTAGATCTATATCAGGAACAGGGTGAATATTATGTTTACATGAAGAAATATTCTTCAGACGTGTCTACCTTGCAGGATTGTGATTTGCATCTCTGTAACTGGCTATGGTGTATTTTCAAAGGGATATGAATGATCAAGTTTTATTAGGTGGGAACATATTAAAGTATGAGTTTCTCAAAACAACCAAAGGTGCTCTGATTTGTTTCTTATTTTTTTTTCATTTTGAGCAGTTCAGTCAACATAACAAAACTGTACTATTTGATATATTTTAATTTTAAGAGGTAGTCTCAGTGTAGGAAATTCCGGGGATTAGAAGAAATAGATGACTTTTGCATGGCCAGAGCAATTGGACAGCAATGTACTCTACTCGTTCTCTCAATGATTGTTCCAAACCATACTTTTGCTAGATGATGACTTGATATTGAGAGTAGATATTCTTCTGTGTATTTATATCATCCTCTTTTGTTGAAATGCTTAACGTCTAATTTGACACGATATAAACTATTCAAAGGTCATTTATTTTTCAAGCAACTTTTGTGGATTCCAAATATGCAAGCCTTTTGTTTTGCTATGCTCTAAATATACGAACACAAAATTAATGATCTTAACCTTCCAAGAGTTGTCGATGTAATTGAAGTAATACCTGTAAGTTAAAAATTATATGTCAAAACACTTTTAAATGCCTTTATGAAATTGTAAAGAGGGGCACTATATGGTTTGTAGGAAAAAGCTGTCAATTACATTTAGAAGTATTGTTTAAGGAAGTGAGTCTTAAATTAAGTTGTCAAAATTGAGATTGTCTGCTAGGAAGAAAGAAAAGAGAAGAACATTTAGAAAGAGCATTTAGCAGAACAAAATTTAAAGGTATGAAACAGCTTTGGAAATTAGGCTTTAATAGATTATAGCAAGAGTTAAAAGTAAAAAATAGTTGCACAAAACTGACCTGTGAGTGACAATTGAAGAATTCTGACTTCAGTGGATGAGCTATGTAAAGATCAAATTTAAAAAGTGAAAGATAAGTTTGAGAAAAGGAAAAATCAAAGAAAGTAAGGTTTGGTGAAAGTTTGTTTTGTAGAACAAGAAACTGTCCTCCAAATGTTCACGTTTGGGTAATGAACATTCACACTTTCAGTTTTGCTTTTGTTTAAGAATTTGGGAGTGCCTTGGATGAGTAGTTATTGCTCAGGGTCCTTCATGAGGTTGTAGTCAGATATTAGGCTGGGTGCAGACACATAACATGTTAACCAGGGTTTTGTTTCCAGCATTTCTTCCTCATGTGACTGTTGGCAGGAAGTCAGGTTCTTGTCATAAGAATTTCTTCATGCATCTCTCTTGGCAATTGCATGATGACAGAACAATCGAGGGAGAAGCCAGAAATGAATCTTATGACATAGTCTCAAAAGTCCTACAGATCAATTTTGAAATACTGCTGTCCTCTGCTTCCACAGTTCAGTTTTTACTTGCACAGGTCAGTAAAGAAAAGATATGGATAATAATAGGGATTCATCTTGACATCATAGTGGGATTTCACTGTGAAAAGAAAAATGTTTAGAAAGATTATAGGCAA
Source organism: Ellobius talpinus (assembly GCA_001685095.1). Classification (NCBI taxonomy): domain Eukaryota; kingdom Metazoa; phylum Chordata; class Mammalia; order Rodentia; family Cricetidae; genus Ellobius; species Ellobius talpinus. Next base: position 16,570 of record LOJH01031625.1, read on the forward strand.
AGGTTAAAGAATAGCTTCTGATATATCTGGATAAAAACACTCTCAGAGGAAAAGCCTACCTTAACAAATTTAAGAAATATGGTGAATGAGGTTAGGGCGATAGCCAGAAAGGGGTATCCCTGAAATGGAAGTGGTAAGTCACAAAATATGAAGGACTGGTGCGGGAGAATTATCTGTATTCTGTCAATCATGTATTTTAATAAAAC
>LOJH01031626.1:1578-16468 GCA_001685095.1 Ellobius talpinus
ATACTATGTGCCTGTAGGCTGAAGATTGAATGTCCCAATAGTACAGAGAACTTTGGGTGACTGTCCATGTAGCAAGATATATCTGTCAATTATAGAGTTTTGGAAGTTGTTTATGATTAACTTATTGTATACTTAGGTAATATATCCTTCTGGGGTCTTTGATGAAGTTGAAGAATTGATAATTATAGTTTTCCTTAGTCATGACAAAAGATAAAATCTATATAAATATTGTAACTATAGTTCTTGTTTGATAACTGTTTCATTATATGTAATTTCACTATGTTAAAGTTAAAACATTCTTTTTCATTTAAACAGAAAAGGGGAGGTTATATGGGATTCCCCTCTGTATGCTGTGAATATCATTGGTGAATAAAGAAAGTGCCTTGGCCTGTTGATAAGGCAAAACTTAGGTAGGTGGGAAAAACTAAACTAAATACTGGAAGAAATAAGGTAGTCAGAGGAAAGCCATGGAGCCACTCCAGAGACAAATGTGCTCAAACTTTGCTGATAGGCCACAACCTCGTGGTAATGCACAGATTAATGGAGATGAGTTAAATTAAGATGTAAGGATTAGCAAATAAGAAGCTAGAGCTAATGGGCCAAGCAGTGATTTAATTAATATAGTTTCTGTGTGTTCATTTCGGGACTGAGCTTCCAGGCAGCCAGGAACACACTAGCAGCCTTCCTACAACACTTTTTATCTGCCAGCTAGACATTTTAAAATGAAAGTGGGGTGTGTAACTTGATTTCTCAGGTAATGGTCAGAGATTGATCAGTTCCATTCACCCCCAGGCTGGTGAATCAATGGCTTGGCTTCTGAGCACTTCTTTTTCAACTCTGACCTGGTCCTGGATTCCCATCCTTGGCCATAGCAGCTTTGTAGACCCAACCCTACACTCCTCAAACATTTCTACAAAATATAAGCAGAAGGAACATTGCCAAAATAATTTTTTTATTGAGCTATATATTTTTTCCACTCCCCTACCCTCCTGTCCCCTCCCCTTCTATCCTCTCCCATAATCTTCATGCTCCCAATTTACTCAGGAGATCATGTCTTTTTCTACTTCAAAAGTAGATTAGATCTACATATGTCTCTCTTAGGGTCCTCTTATTGGTACATTTACACAATGGAGTACTATACAGCAAAATAAAAAAATAATGACATCTTGAAATTTGAAGCCAAGTGGATGGATCTAGAAAACATCATATTGAGTGAGGTAACCAAGACCCAGAAATAGAAATACAATATGTACTCACTCATAAGTGGCTTTTGGACATAAAGGAAAAAGGAAAAAGCTAGCCTACAATTCACAACCACAGAGAACAGACTGAACCTATCCAAATTAATTTTATGAGGCCAGAATCACCCTAATACACAAATAAACCATGCAGAAATTCAAAAAGAAAGAGAATTAGAGACCAATTTTGCTCATGAACATTGATGCAAAAATACTTGCAAACTGAATTTAAGAACATACCAAAAGATCATCAACCCTTATCAAATAGTCTTCATCCCAGAGATGCATGAGTGGTTAAACATATGAAAATATGCCAGTATAATCTATTATATAAAAAGTAAAGAAAAATAAGACATATGATAATCTCATTAGATGCTGAAAAAGCCTTTGACAAAAATCCATGACACTTTCATGATAAAAATCTTGGAGAGGACACATGTGAACAAAATGAAGGCAATTCATAACAAGCCTATAACCAACATCAAATTAAATGGAGAGGACCTCAAAGCAATTCCACTAAAATCAGGAACAAGACAAGTCTGACAGCTCACTCCATACCTTTTCAAAACTGTATTTAGTTTCTACCTAGAACAATTAGACAACATTTTTAAAGTAGTTCAAGGGGATAAAAGTTGGAAAAAAATCAAAGTATCATTATTTGCAGATGATGTCATAGTATAAATAGGTGAACCCAAAAATTCTACCAGGAAACTCCTAGAGCTGATAAAACCTTTTCAGCCAAGTGAGTAGATACATAATTAACTTTAAAAAAAATCAGTAGCATTCCTATATACAACTGACAAATGGGCTGAGCAAAAACTCATGGGAACAACACTTTTCCCAATAGTAACATAAAATATAAAACATTTTAGGGTTACTCTAACCTATATGATAAAATTTCAAGTCTTTGAAGAAAGAAATTGAAGACAATATTGAAAAATGGAAAGATCCACAATGATCATGGATTGATGGTATCAACATATTGAAAATTGCAAGCCTACAAAAAGCAATGTTCAGAGTCAATGCAATCAATATCAAATGTCAAACATGACTAATTATAGACCATGGAAGAATAATACTCAACTTCATAGGGAAAAATATAAAACCAGGATAGTTAAAATAATTCTACACAATAAAAGATCTTCCAGAGGTACAAAAATCCCTGATTTCAAGCTTTATTGTAAAACTATAGTTAAAAAAATAAAAACAGGTGGATCAATGGAATTGAATTGAAGGCACAGATGTAAATCTACATGCTGTTGGAAATCTGATATTCGATAAAGCAGCCAGAGATATTCATTGGAAAAATAAAAGTATCTTCAACAAATGGTGCTGGTCCAATTGGACATAGGTACTTAGAAGATGCAAATGGATCTGTAGCTATAACCCTGCACAAAACTCAAGTCCAAGTGGATCAAGGACCTCAATGTGAAACCACATACAAAAAAACTGATAGCAGATAAAATGGGAAATAACTTGAATGCATTGGCAAAGGAGACAATAGTTACACAGAACACCAATAGTGCAGTTACTAAGATCAACAATTAAAAAATGGGAGCTCATAAAACTTAAAAGCTTCTGAAAGGCAATGAACACCAATAATAAGTCAAAAAGACAGTCTATGTAATGAGAAAAGATCTTTATCAACCACACATTTGACAGAGGGCTAATATCCAGAATAAATAATGAACTCAAGAAACTAGACACCAACAGACTAAGTAAGCCAATTTAAAAAATGGAGTGCAGATCTACTACGCACAGAATTATAAAAGGAAGAGAGAAAAATGGCTGAGAATCACTTAAAGAAATGTTAGGCATCCTTAGCCATCTAGAAAATGTAAATCAAAATGACTATGAGATTCCACCTTACACCTGTCAGAATGTCTATGATCAATAACACAGGTGACAGCTTATGATGGAGAGCATGTGGAACAAGTAGAACACTCCTTCAATACTGGTAGGAGTACAGTCATGAGCAACCACTTTGGAAACCATTATGGCAGTTTCTCAGAATATTAGAAATCAATCTTTCTCAAGACCGAGCTATACTACTCCTGAGCATATATCCAAAGGATACTCAATCTCACCAAAAGGACATTTGCTCATCTAAATTCATAGAAGCTTTATTCATAATAATCAGAAACTGGAAAATACCTCAATATTCCTCAAATGAAAAATGTATAAAGGAAATATGACACATTTACACAATGGAATATCAGTCAGCTGTTATAAAAATCATGTTATTTACAGACAAATGGTTGAAATTTGAAAAAAAAGTCATCATGAATGAGGTAATCCAAACCCAGAAAGACAAACATCACTTATATTCAGTTATAAGTGAGTATTTTAGCTGTAAAGTAAAAGAAAATCATGCTACAATCCAAAGACTCAGAAAGGCTAAGTAACAAGGAAGGATTAAGGTGGGTTATAAGAATCTTCTGGAAAGGGACAATAAAAGAGACCTCAATGGTGGACTGGGAGTGGGTGCGGATGGGAACAGGAGGGACAAATTATGGGGGAGAAAATACCAGGAAAAAAGACTAGAATTCAGCAGGGGGTGCATTTTAAGGGCAGAATGGAAACTTAGGCAATGGAAACTCACTGTAATCTATGAGACTACCCTCAAAAAGACTCCTAATAATGAGAGACTGGCCTGAACTGGCCATCTTCTGTATACAGACAACACCTCAAGTAGAGGGGTTAGGTCATCAACCCAGCCACAAAACTTCATTCTACAGTTTGTCCTTCCTGAAGAGTGTTCTGGGTCAGCAGACTAGAAGAATCATAATTAGAGAGACCAGAGAGATTTTATCCATCAACTGATGGGAGTGGATGTGGGATACCACAGCCAAATATTAAGTAGAACTCTGAAAGTGTTACAGAGCAAAGGGAAAAAGGATCAGAGGAACCAGAGGGGTCAGTAACACCCTAAAAATATAGGCCACAGAATCAACTGACCAGTTTCATAGGGGAGAGCAGAGATCAGAGAGTCTACAGAGGTCTGACCTAGATCTTCTGCACATATGCTATGGTAACAAAGTTTGGTGTTCTTCTGTAATTACTAATGGGGTAGCCAGGGTTCTTTCTGATTCTTTTGAATGCTTGTAGAACCCTTTTTCTCTTACCGGGTCACTTCATCCAGCCTTCATATGACAGTATGTGCCTGGTACTATTATAGCATATTATGCCATCTTTGGTTTATGTCCCTGTGAGGCCTACCATTTTCTGAGGGGAGATGTACTAGGATGTATCTGGGGGTGAGGGAAGGGGAGGGAGGAGAAATGGCAGTTGTGATGTACTATATATGTGAAGAATAAAAATTAATAATACAAATTTAAGAATGAGAATGATTCAGTGATTTTACTCAAAAATACATATCTTTATCATTGTGATGTGACTTCAAAAGGTGAAAAGAAGCATAGTATGTATTATTTTTACTTTCTAATTAATTTGGTAGCTGTTGCTTAAACCTTTCAGCATTGTTGACATATTTACATTCTTGCACAGGTAAGGAATGACATTGATGTGGAGCAGCTGGCTTAGGCAATGGCAGATTCATTGGAAACATCAGTGAGTAATCAGGTGTTGTAACAGTGTAGTGTCATTTAATTTGTATTGTAATAAGTAAAGCTTGCCTGAGCATCAGAAAAGTAAAACAGTCACACTGATCAGTGTTACAGATCGGGCAACAATGGCACACACCTTTAATCCCAGTACTTACACATAGAAACCAGGCAGTATTGGTGTACAACCTCAATGTCAGAACTAGAGAGAACTAAAGAGAATTGTAAAGCAGGAGGATACAGTTCTCAGTTTCAGTCTCATTCTGAGATTTCTGGAGGCAGGATCACCTTTTGAGACTGAGGTAGATATAAGAGTCAGTGGCTGGCTGTTTGCTTTTCTTACCTTCATGTTGAACACCAATTTCCGTCTGAGTTTTATCAATCATGCATTAGAACTGGGGATATTTTGCTCTTTCAGACTCCATCAGAGGTTTTTATTTCCCTGGACTTCTGGGATTATTAACACATAACACTTCCAGACAGACTATTTGTGTATAAAACTACAACTCAAAAACTTTGCACTGAAATTAACAATGCCAGGCAAGCTGTAAATATATTCATCTCCCAAGGGACACACTCAGTGGATCTGTACCAACTTTCATAACAGATGTCCTCACAATTTGATTTTGAAATATATACGTCAAACCTGGACAATCAGTGCCCAGTGTTATGGCCAGTCTTTGAGGACACCAAAAGATCACCAGGGAGACTGACTCACTGAAATGCAAAATCAACGTTTATTGTGTGCACAATACAAACTGGCAGGGACCTCATCAAAGCAACTGGCACAGCAGTGGCAAGAGGAGGTATCCCACCCTTCTAGAGGGCATTATTTAAAGACAAAAATCAGAAAAGTTACATTTGCAGTGTGTGTGCTAGCAGGAGATCCTATCTACAATAATTGGACTGTTATAAATTTCCTTTGGATGGTCTGTTCCTGGGTGGTGCCTGGGAGTCTCAGTTGGGGTCTTTATCAGAACCAGGTATTGCATCATGGTTAACTACTGAGACTCAGGCCTCTTTTGAGCTTGTCATGGCTGAGTCCATTTCCCCCTTCACAACTACCAATGACAGAACCTAGTCATGGGTCCTGCTTGCCCATGGGTTTAAGGAGATATTATTGGGACCTAAGAACCATTACCTAACAGATTTTTTCCAGGGCAGTGGCCAGATTACCAGGCCCTGTAGCTCTGATATTTTTAGTACAATCAAATTGTAATTATATTCATAAATGTCCTCTTTGATTCTGTAGTTCTGCATAAAGAACCAAAGTGTCTTTTTATTATAGAACCATTTTAGTTAATAAACCTATTAATTGACAACTATGGGCCCACTTTTTTGGCATGTCAATGGACATTATAGTTAGTTATTTTTATCATGCCAGGGAGTTCCCCCTTCTTTCGGCATTTCAACCTATTTTGGGCAGGGAGCATGGGATGGCATGTTCCTTTCTGAAAATACATCAAACTGACATTGTGGCACTATTATCAGGGCCCAAGAAGGCTGAAAGGCTAACCATAAGTAAGGAGGGAACTCAGGCAATAGGGCACTCATCAGAAGCATCGGTTCACAGATTCTGTTGAAGAGACAGGGAGCATTCACATCAGCTGGACTGGTCCACATCATCTTTTAGCAAGTCCAGGGCTCACAGTCATTCAGAGCAAGGTTGTAGTCAGCAACTGATAATTAGATGTATCTGCCAGTGAAGTAGAAATATATTGAGATGAGTTTAAAATAGGATCAGAAGTTAAAAATCATGTACTTGAAGGAAAATAATACATTTGAAACACTCAGGCCCATATTGAAATTCATATCATAGATAAAAGCAGATAATGGGTAGCTGTAAACAGCAGGAATAGACTCATACCTTTGAGTCCTAGGAAAAACTATAGACTTTGGTTAGAAGCATGTATATTTTTCTGCTGTCCAGAGAGCCAGGTATGGATTGGACAGAGATGTCTTTGGCCTGATGAGAAACACCTTTAACTTCATATTTAGGTAGCAACCAGAATAAATATAATTTTTTTTAAATTTTGACCCAAACAGTAAGCATTCATTGCTCTATCAGTTTATCAGAACTATACCATAGAAGGGTAAAGAAATCAGAAGCATTTCCCATATCTTCACCTGTATTCAGATCTTAAATTATTTTTAGATCCTCAAAGCTTATTACCTTTTATATACTCAGACTTTTATATATTTCAAAACATTTTTTTAGTCAAGAGACCTAGTAGTTTTAGAAAATGCAAGGCTTGAGCTAACAAGCTGGCTATAGATTTGTTGAAGGATCTGGATTTTTCCTGCTGCATAACTGACAACATTGTAGCGGGCCTAGCCATCAATCCTTTCAGAGATCCCAGAAGGATAAATAACTTATACCTGAGTACAGACAAAGCAGATTCTGAATCTATTAAAAATTACAAGGACCAGAGTCCGTATACAGTTAGTCATACCTAGGTCTCCAAAGCACTGGAGGCAGAAGAATCAAGAACAACAGTCTTAGAGTCTTAGCCAGGCTCATAAGGTGAAATTTTTTCTTATGAAAGGGAGACATGGAAAATACTGACCCTGTTTTGTCTAGGCAAAAGTGGTGCAATCAATTCTCCAATGTCCTGCTGTTTGTTCACAGTTGGTACCAGGACCTGGCAGCAGATGCTGACTGGGGCATCTCGCCCAGTGGTGGGGAGACATCATGGTGTCCCATAAACTTCTTTGAAGCTCTTGGATCTTGGAGTCTCTGTCTAATTTAATTTAATTATTATTTTAAATGTCATATTCTACAAATCTCTAAACTATGAGGGCTGCCTAGGTATATCTGATTGGACAAACTGTGATTCTAGTTACTTGTTTTAAGTTTGACTTTGAAAACATATGCAGGGATGTAAATAAAGCTCACCCCAGTAATTAATTTTATCAGTACTTTAAGGATAACAGACTAACTTGTATTTCCTAGCAGTCTATAATAAGTTAGCAGCTTCTGTAAAACTAAAACTTTACATTCTGTTAAATTTAGTCTTAAAAACATAATGATTTTGAATTGAAGTTAATAAAGAGTCATTTCAAGGATAAAAACAGAACAAGTTTGTATCCAGCTGTTAATGCTGTCTCCTGTGAAGGCAAGGAATAGATCCCTGGGCAAAATGGAAACAGAAGGTAGCCAAGCGACTAGCTTTGCCCTTGAGAAGTTCTAAGGCACTTCAGCCATATGTTGGGGAAAGGCCACAAGTTCTTTTGGCTAGAGATAAGGAGGAATACACCCTTTTAAGGGAGTAAGAACTTTCTCTAAGCAACTTGTGGGAATGGGAACTTAACCTGAATACCTAAACTTGGGAAAAGGACTTTGGAGTTTTATCTCTGTTAAGTATGATCCTTAGAAAACAATTTTTCAACTGAAGTTCCTCTTAGTATCAATACAAAAAAATGACTTAGTTTATTCAAATAGCTTAAACCCAACAAAGTTAGCAAAGACAAGGAAGCTAAACATATATTTTTAAGCCTTAATAGATGTTGAGCAAAGAGACACATTTTTTTAGCCACTGATTCTAAACTTTTTTATGGTTTGACCTTTTAATATAATTTCCCACATTGTGGTGATCCCCTATTACAAAATTTTTCCAATTGTTATTTTACAACTTCAGTTTATCATTGTTATGAATCTTAATGCAATGACCTGCAGGTAGTCCTAGGCTACCCTGTACAAAGTTGTTTTTTTTTAACCACGAAAGGGTCAAGACTCAGTGGGATGAGAAACTGTTTCAAGTCCTTTGCCAGGCTGCTTAGGTCATCGTCTTGTTGCATTATAAGAAATGAACATCCCAGTTTCTGGTTAGCATTGGTGCTTATGGCCTTGACCCTAATTTTCAGCCTTTTATTAAGTCCAAACAAAAACATTAAAAACATTTTATAAGCACAAATTTTCCATAGTTTTAGCTGTTCTTAGAAAATTTAAGATCTTTTAAATGTCTTTCTGCAGTATCAAAAATAAAATACCTCTTTTGCTCCATCTTCGACAGCATATACATAGCCTGCCTTTTAGAGCTCATCCGCTATTTTATTGTAGCTGGTACTTCTGGTGACTATCACCTGGCACTGGCATTTCTAAAACTATTAAGGTCCATTATTGCAACTGCACATTTTTGGGGACTCTAGTCCTGCCATAGATTTGTAAATTTCAACTGTTTCTTATGATCCCTTTATGTCTTTATAATTATTATTACCTGGGGGACTCTTTAATTAACAAAATCTAGCTGACAGAGCAATGTTCATTTTTGAGTATAAAAACATGGAGGTTCAGCTTTAATACTTTGAAATATATGTTTTCAGAACAGGACATGAGTCATCATGTAAAAATCTATCCTAATATAAACTCTCTTGGAGATCTGTTAGACCCACTACACACGGTCACCTTTAATTAAGATGGTGGTGAAATCAAGAAGCATCTTTTTTTTCTTTTAAAATGACAATCCAAAATCAAAAATAGAATTATGCCTTATGGTTTCATTAAAATTACCTGTGCATAGATTTTAAGTTATCAATTCCCAGTGTTACTAATTAACTTTTAACTAATTTTATTTTTAACAGATTTTTGACTGTATCTAACAAAATAAGCCTATATATCTGAAGCTAGAAAATGTGACTGCTCTGCTTTATTTTCTTCTCCTTGTCTTTGTGTCAGGGGCTCAGACTGACAGAGTGACAGAGGAAACTTAAATAAGCATGGGTCTAGTGAAGGAAGAGTCATAATCTAACTCTAGAGCCAGCTTTTCAGTAAAGAACAGCATAAAAGAGTTTTAACAGTATTTATAACAAAAAGTCATCTGAATTTCTGCTAACCCAAATTCAGTAACCGGAGCTCAGTGATAAATTCTGAGGTCAGGACCATAAATATGGCCACAGCAGTGATGGGTAACAGAGACAGCAAAAAAAATCTAAACTATTTCTGCCTCAGTGCCATGCTTGCAAGAAAACTTACATAGACAAACTTTTCAACAAAACAAGTATATTCAGTATTTGCAGGTATGAGAAACTAGAGCAAACATAGTTCTCATCCCATTTTGATATAACTTTTTATATACCTTCAATCCATGTTTCTTCTCTTCATTATTTCAGTCTCCTGTTTTCTCCCTTGCTTTCCAGATAACATTCCAAAGTCTTTCTTAATTTTTGCCAAAGTCTTTCTCAGTTTTCAAACAACACTAAAAACTATTGCCAAAATCTTTCTTATGTTTTCCCTCAGTAGTATATAATTTATTGCATGGCTGCAAAATTTTAAACAAGAACAGAAACATTAATATAATAAACATAGCTTTAAATGTACATCACAGAAAATCCTATACCAGCATGAATCATCTGAGACTAACAGTACTTTTTTCCCATAACCTATCTAATTATAATTTGTAACCAGCCCCTCTAAATGATGACAGATATGTATAACCCAGTCAATCTGAATGACCAAAGCAGCTCTCATAGAGGTAAGGTGGATATAAATTCACAACACGGACACTGCAGCTTATCGCCTATAGCCAGTGCCCTTGGCCTGCCGAGCCAAACCTTGCTCAGATTTGGCCAGAAGTTGAGGCATGCAGCCCTCTTGCAGGCCAAGGGAACTCATCCACCAGCATGAGAGGGGACAGAGTGGCATGCAATATGGGGATTTTTGAGAAAGGGGCATTCTGGGTGTGTAGAGATCACTGGTGGCAAAGTGTCAATAGTGGAAGGGTTGGTTCCCATCTCCATTAGGAGGACCTGCTGGCTGGAGTGGGCAGGCAACTGACTCAAGTTGTGGAGCTGCTCCTTTCTGGCTCCTAGTGGCCTGTGCTGGTCCTTGGGGTGGTCCTGGTGTGTAGGTGAGTCTGCCTGTGGTGGGCCTTAGCCTGTGGGGCTTTAGGTCTAAGGCAGAAGTAAGGATGAGTGAAGATATCTGACTCATCTGCTCCTCCCTGGAGGACAGGCTTAGCCTTTTCTTGGGGTTTTAAGGAAAAAACCTGAAAAGGCAAAGAGGGTGCAGTCAGATTAGGTGGAAGGAAAGGCTTAAACCACAGGCAGGGATTATCAGCTCTGTGGATGAGACCCCGACAGGTCACAATGTAAGAAATCTGGTTCAGGAGTCCTGTGTGAGGTCAGAAAACAATGTCCTCAACCTTAGAAATTAAATTCAGGTGAAAAGATCCCACCCATGTTGAAAGAGGGCCATTTGGCAGAACAGAAAATGACCCATTTACCCTTCTTTACACTAACACTGTGATGAGCGGTGTCATGTACATCCTTCCAGTGGGCTAGGGTGAGGTCCAAAGGAAAAGAAGGATTAGTCCCCATGGCCTGTCCAGTCAAGTCAGTCATTAACAGACATACAAAGGCAGAATACACAAGACCAATAAATAGAAGTTAGACAAAGGGCTCTTCAGGTAACAGATAGCCTGGTTTGTTGAGCACCCAGAGATTCAGCCTCCACAAAATCAAAAACCATACAGAGCGGATGGCAGTAATTCAGTAAGGCTACCTGATCCCCAGAGACTTTAGATTCAGAATTACAGATGGGGCCTACCTGGGTCCCTGACAGGATGGTCTCAGATGAGAAACCCCTGTCAATATGAGGAAAGGGTACTTCTTCCAATACCTCCAAATTGTCCCACTAGTATGTCCACCAGTGTTGACAGAGGTTTCTGTCCCCCATGGTCCCACAGCCATTCAGTCCCAAAGAAAACACACAGATGTCTATATTAATCATAAACACGTTGACATATTAGCCCAGGCTTTTTATTAACTCTTTCTTACATCTTAACGTAGCCTATTTTCCTTGTCTATGTTAGCCATGTGACTTGGTACCTTCATCAGAGACGTATTCTCATCTTGCTTTCTCTGCATCTCAGTGACAGCTACAGACTGACTCTCTCCTCTTCCCAGAATTCTCCTGTTCTCATCGCCCTGCCTCTACTTCCTGCCTGGTCATCCCACCTATACTTCCTGCCTGGCTACTGGCCAATCAGCATTTTATAAAATACAAGTGACAAATCTTTACAAAGTACAAAACCATTGTCCCACAGCACTCCTCCCCCATCTTGTTTTTCAAAACAAGAACTCCGAATCTAATCTTATTTAGCAGAGACCTCATCAAAGCCACTGGCACAACAGCAGCAAAAGGAGGTACGCTACCCTTCTAGAGAGCATTATTTAAAGGCAAAAGCCATAACAGTTACTTTTGCAGGGTGTGTGCTGGCAGGTGGTCCTATCTACAATGGTTTAAAAGTTAGGAATTTCCTTTGAATGGTCTGTTCCTCAGTGGTACCTGGGTAATCTCAGTTGGTAGTCTTTATCAGAACCATGTGTTGCCTGAGGGTTATCTACTGAGACTCAGGCTTCTGCTGAGCTTGTCAGGGTTGGGTCCTATACCTAACCAAAATTCAAAACAAGAGACCAGACATGGACTGTAGATGTGAAAATTATAAATAAACTTATTCATAATGAAAGCAGGGCAAGTATAGAAAGCTAGAGATTGATTGCCCAGTGAGGATGACTAATCAATGAGCTCTTAAAAGGACATTTTTGCACTGATCACACATAAAGACAGTTCATTGTCTTTAAATATTAACTACCTGTCACACTCAGTCTCCCATCATCAGACTACAAAGCCCAGAGCTGGTCTCCTTATGCTTTTTGGGCGTCCCCACCCAGCAAATGAACCAATCTATTTCTCTACTGTCTTATTGAAGCCTCACACTAAAGATAGCACACTGAAAATCAGTGACCTAGATTGCTAGTGTGTCAGCCAGTTGAAAGGATTTGGCCAAGGTAGTCTGGCCTGTCTGGTTCATTTTAAGATGCTGTGTTTTTTCTGATTGAATATTTAAAGGCTAAAGATCTTAGCAGGCAGATAAATTCAGGCCTTAAATAGCCAGAGACAGTCTCCAGCTCTTGCAGTGGTAAGAAGCCACTCTAACTTCCATCACATTTTTTGAATGACCAAAACAAAGCAGAGCAACAAGCCACATCATTTGTAGGAATCTGTTTTCGTCTTTCCTGCCACCTACATTTGCAAAACTGTAGGTGTCCTTTCAGATGCTTAAAATTACTTCATGAGACTTTGAATCTTACCGTAATTGTAAATCTCTGAATGACACTAAATTACAAGAGTACAATGCACAACAAATTATCAGAGGAAAAAAATCAACAGTGATGTTGCTCTCCCAACAGCAGTGAAGTTGTTTAGCCAATAACAAAAATCTCCTCAACCTTACATGTAAAATAAAAGAATACTAGGGAATGAGCATAGGAAGGAGAAGATACCAGTCTTCTTATTTATGAAATATGGCATACTTAAGAATAACAAGGCAGGCTATAAATCTTAAAAGTTAGATTATACATGTCAAGGTGACACATGCATCACAGGTAAGTGGCCAGACTATCAGGAAGTTACATCTATTATGCAGAGGAGACAGCAAAAGATTTGAGAAGCTGCTGCTGTTTGAGCTGAGCTTTAAAGTATGGGATGTGGGAACATGCATGGATATTTTACATTATGTTATTTATATTATAATTTATGTTACACCTGCATACCTTAAAGAGAATAGGATTTGCTCAGAAGTTATGTACCAGCACAGGGTAGAAAAGGCAAACTGAGGTCAGGAGAATAAAAGCCACAGACTACTCAAAATCACAGATTTGCCCTCAAATTTTGTGAAAGTCACCATTAAGAGGCAAGTTGGAATAAGCCAGCAAACCTACATACAGAGAAAAGCAAGCACCAAAGTAGGATGCTGTCAAGCAAGGATTCGCAAAGGAAAGGGTGGCTAGTAAAATATATCGTTGTGCATTTGAGCAACAGGCTAATGAAATTCATTAAAAATTGTTATATGAATGCATTATCGACATGAGTCGTCAATATACTATGAAGATTGTAGAAGACCAGAGTGCTCACAGATAAGCACCCAGTGAACCAGGAATGTTAAACATGCAGGGCTATCTCTGCAAATGGAGAAAGGTATAACCTATTTTCCACCTAGAAATCTGGGAGGGGAGGGGATAAATAGCCTGGTTACCTTTGATATATCTGTATGATTGAGACAGCACCAGATTCCTCCAGTAGACTCTTAGATGTTCACATCTGTAGAAACAGGTGTATTCAGATTCACCCTTTTGCATGATCTGACCAGGTCTCAGAAGCCTTCAGCTGCATGCTACCTTGCAGCCCTTCCTGCCACAAGGATCAGGCTAAGAGAAGAGCAGAGTCTGACACCACACTTGCATTCCAAGAAATGGCTCCACCACTGCTCCAGTACTTATTTTTTTTTCTCAAAGCAGGAATGATACAAATGATCCAAATGAACCAAGAGAGCAAAATATATACAACTTCAGATAAAGTACAAAAGCAAGCACCTTTTAATTGATTATGATATATTACTCAGCAACAAATTTTCTACAATCCTCACAGTTTAATACTTCATCACTAATGGACCTCCAGTTACTAAAGAATTTGAGGTCATGTGAATTGGGCACATTATTATCTGTCTATCACTGTGGATTTGACTCTGTAAGTTGCTTTCTGGAGATTCTTGGTTAAAGTCTAAGAATCATAACACCTCAAGCAAAGCAGGTTATTAGTTAACCAAATAATGCTGCTGCTAAAGCTGTAGCTCATAGAATTAATTTCCCTTACTTCCTTATCAATTACTTGTTCTTCTTTCCCTCTCCTTACCTACTGGAATTATAGAGCAATAAAATGATGACATTATAGAAATTTATGCATGTCATAATTTTCCACAACAATCTGTAACTCATTATTTACAAAAGACATATAGACTTGATAATGATGGTAAACATGTCTTAAACAACACACTGGTAGAGACAGAAAACATTCTGTCATTAAATAAAAACCAGGTTGATTGCTCTAAGCTGGCAACTTGGCAGGTTGCGTTACATTATTACTCTGGATCATTATCCAAGAGATCTCCTTTAAAAAAAATTTTAGACATTGAATATTTTAACTGACCTTATGCATAAATGAATAAATGAATGACCCATATTAGATCTGGATTAAAGATGTAGATCTTCCCACATCAAAATAAGCCAGAATCCTTTACAGATATGCACTCC